>JFFI01002459.1:1715-26712 GCA_001563125.1 Colletotrichum salicis
AGACCCAAACTTGACCAAGGAAATTGACCTAGGAAATAAGGAAAAGAGAGAGAAAAAAAAAAAAAAAAAGACGGAAGATTGTTGTAAAGACTTGTGTTTGTGATGTTGATGAGAAACAAGAAGAAACTCGAGACTGAGAAACGGATGAGCTCAATCGTCTTTATACATCTTGATTCTACAAAAAAGCAACATCTTCATACAGCACAGTAACCAACCCAACCCTGTGGTTCATCTTGCCTGCAAATGGTACCCCAGGTTGCCTTGCATTGTTGTTGTGTTGCTAATTCGAGCTCTCGCGTTCTGGACCTCTAGATCCTCACCAAGCCCATGAACGTCAAGATACGGCAAGGTACCTTACGGTTCCTGCATGAGATACGTCAGTTGCCGTACCTCTGTGCAAAGCAGTGAGCGGGTGGTTCGCCCTAGACCCTTGGAGGCTCCCGCATCCTGGACGGCACGACGTTCGGCTAGGTATGATGAGCCGCTGGGTTGGGCCAATCATCATCAACGGCCGGGGTTGCGGTGCGGCGCTTAACGGCGGTGGAGTTCCGGAGAGGTTGGACAAGCGACGCGGGTACGAATTTACGACGGGGCCACACGGCTCCGGGAAATTGGAGGCTCCAAGGCCTGCAGCGTCGGGCTTTTTCTTTTCTTGCATCTCTCATAAAGCGAGTGGAGAGGAAAATAGGCGCGTTCAATGGCATGTCATCGAGCCAGGTCCTGGTATTGGATGGCTGCGCGCTTGTTTTGAACCAGGCTAGATGGACATGATTGGATCTGCTTCATCCCGGCGTACTCACCTAGCTTCGACCTTGGCCTTGACCTGGTGGGTATCCACGCCTTTTCTCCATCTTGAACTGTTCATCGAATAGACCACTAAACGCGGCCGCTTGTGGGACGACGGATGGCGGAGGCTGAGGCGCCTGTTCATACGAGCTAGCCCAGGCCCCAAAGACATGCAGGTACCGGACCTGAAACCAGGTCTGGCGGTTGCTGGCCCAGGCCGCATATCTTGGCTTCATGGAGCTTCTTTGTTGAGGCCCATACTGGCCCTGTTCCTGGGCCATTGTTGGCTTGACGCGTTCTGTATGCGCGAGCATCTATGCACTGATCCTTGAGCCTCTTGAGCCTCCCACAGCCGCGGGACGACGGTGGTTGGCCCGCGGACGGTCGGTTCGCTGTTGATCGACTTGGCATCAGTTGGGTCTTTGCAATCGAGAGTTCGCAATAGAGTGCTCGACACGGTCTGGACCTTGTTGAGTCGTCCCTTCACAGTAACGACGGCTTGCTTCGGATTGTGGGCGCATGAGGTCGCACTATCGGCCGCAGAAGGCTATGAGTCCTGTAAATGTAATCCCCGACGATCAGGGCATGCATAGACACGGTGATCGACTCGCAACGACGCCCACACGCGTAAAGACAGCTGCCAAGCCTATGAGTATGAGGTCACATTGCACGAGGTGGAAAGATCCATGAGGACACAATTATTGAATGTGGTTCGCTTGAAATTTCAGTATATGGTTCATGTGTTGCAGTCTTCATTTGCCTGCCGATACGCCTAGGTAGGAAAGCCTATCAGCACACGTCGTCTCGCCTTACCATCACCGCGGCGGCCTCTTTCTTGCTTTGCTGCTTGGCCAGTGATGCTGTAAGGTTGGGCGAGCCCCGTCTTTTCCACTCCAGATCTTCGTCTCCGCGTCTTTGTATCATTATTGTAGGCTTAACCAAGCAAGTCGTCCAGGCCGTGGTTTCCGCCGGTGGAGGAGTTTCCGGCGGGCTTCGGTGTCGACGCCGCGGCAGGGGCGCCCCAAATTCCAGCACTGCTCTTCTCCTTCGCAAGCTGACCCAAGGCCGGGCCAGTGGTGGGTGTGCTTGTCTTCCTCACACCGGAGCTGGCCTGTGACCATAGGGCACCGAAGGCGTCACCACCGGCAGCGGCCGGCTTAGCAGCAGCCGAAGCTGGCTTTGTCGCCGCCACAGCACCAGGAGTAGAAGCGAAAGAGCCACCAGTAGCCTGCGGAACCACGGTCTGAACAGAGCCGAAGTAGTTGGGCCCTGAAGGCTGGTATCCACTAGGCTTGATCTGTGCCGCGGGGGAGGCGACAGCGGGTGTGCTGAAAGCTGAGTAGTTGGCGCTCGGGGCGGGCGACATGGAAGACATGCTGACCATGTTGCCGATGTTGGCCTGTTGAGGTGCGGAGACCGGTTGGGGAGCGGCGAAAGTTGTGGCAGAGTTGGCTGTCATGACGGGAGGGGACATGGGAGTGGCTGCTGCGGGAGCCGAGGGCGCGGATTGGAAGTCGTCAAAGTCATCGTCATCGTTGGCGGGGACCGGAGCAGCAGACAGAGAGGCGAAACCGGACCCGTTGGATGGGACAACGGGGGCTGGCATAGAAGCTGGCGCAGGATCGTCGAAGGAGAAGAGGTCAACTTCGGGCTCCTTCTTCTTGGGAGTCTCGGCCTTGGGAGCGGCAGCGGCAGCCCGCTCTGGTCTCTTGGAGCGAGACGACAAGGAGCTGGCAGCTGGACGAACGTCATCCTCACCCTCGTCGTACTCTTCAAACTTGTCGCCGTGAGACTGTGTTTTGCCGTAGTCGTTGCTCTCCTCTCCGCCGAATCCACCACCGTCACCGTAGACGCCTCCGGAGTAGCCACCGTAGCCTCCCTGCTCGCTGCCGAATCCTCCATAGCGACTGCCGCTCCCGCTCGAGAAACCGCCTCCCATACTCATTCCACCCTCGACACCAGTGTACTTGTTCTTGGTTGCCCGCGCCTTCTTGCGCTCCGTTCGGATCCGCTCGACGTCGCCTAGGAGTTCGGCCAATTCCTTGGCACGGTTGCGAACGTTGATTCCTTGGTCCTTTCCGTTCTGATCGATAAAGTGGAACTGGCGAAGCATCTTGAGGAGTGTAATGTGACCACGGGCATCGTCGATGACTCGTTCGGAACCGTGCTTGATAAGGAACTCGAGAAGCTGAAGAGCCTTGTAGATTTGCCGCCACTCTTCGGCGGACTTTTCTGTGAATCGACGGTAAATCATAGGCATGATCTCGTTAAGAGTCGCACTGGAACTACGTCAGCGCCGTTGATTCGTACAGTCCGATTTGGGTGAGGTTACTAGTTGAATGTGCCGTTGGCAATCTCCTGCATCAGCGATGAGGACGCGCCCCATGGTTCGTTGTTGGTCGCCTCTCGGACCTAGCACCTGTTAGACGGACTGGAGCCTGCGTTGGACTGGATATCCAATGGACGAACCTTTGACTCCATTTCCGTGTAATTCATCACGGCTACGCGCAATTAGCATGCGATCGACAAGGGACTGGACTGGACACTTAATAATTACCATTCTGGACCTTTCTGACGCCGGCCTTGACGTCGTACAGGGTCATGTTGGAGACCGTGTCCTTCAAGTTGTTCCAATCCATTTTGGCGGTTTCGAGAGAGTAACGATGGGGAGGAATTCGATGAACGGCAAGCGAGAAGCCCAAAGGCGCAGGTAAAGGTGGTAAACACGAAGACTCGATGCTCCTGTGATTCTTTGTCGACGTTTCAAAGAGAAGCGCAATCCAGCGACCTGGCCACCCTGGAACTTTCAGGCCCAAGGTCAATCGGTCTCGGGCAGTGCGGCGGCAGGGGGGTACGTACCGCTGGGATGAGATAAGATTGGCTTAGTCTGAGGGAAAGGAAATATGGGGAAGGATGGTACTGAGTCACGTGGTACGCCTTCCGTAGAAAGAAAGCGTCAGCGGGCAGGCGCCGCCAACGGAAGAAGAGCAACTTCCAATTGAGCAAGAGCTTCCTTGGTCGTCGGTACGTACCGCGATGTACCTAAGTCATGCTTCGATCAGCTCACAGCTTGATTTGGGACAGCTACTGTTTCTGGGATGAGATATTCTCAGGAACCACCAATTGGTTGATGCTGTTCAAGTTTCAGCTAGGCGTATTCCTGGAATATGAATGATCTCAGGTTGCTGTAGATATTTCAGTCTTGCCTTGGGTTTCCAGCAGACTTAATAGAAAAAGGCAATGGAAGAAGGCCTTGAGCTCTAAGCCGACAGCTGTCCATCTCCAATTGAGGGCGCCCGTGCTCCAATTCCCTCCCTGGACCGTGGGTGTGTTCCTCAGGTTGCTCTCGTGTCGTGCCGTGACCATCCGCCCCCTTTGGGAAGTCCCTGACCTCACCAAAACTTTTTTCTCCCGAGAAGACTGCAAAGATCAAATTCTTCTCCCATCAGCGACTTTCATCGACCTTCGTGTATCAACAAAACTTCATCTCACTTCTTTTACACTGCACCTGTACCAACACGTAGACCGTGTAATCCTGCTCTTTGAGGTGTGTAGAACCAGTTCCTTTCGTCATACTCCAATTCGCATCCATTTCTCTCTGCATCCAGCACAAGCTTCCCTCCCCCTTACCAAAGCTGCCCATTCATCCACCTTACCTTACCTACCTTGCCCATTCCCACATGAAGGTCGTCGGAGCTACCAGAGCTGGTCGTGAGGCCACTGCGGTTCTCATGCAGGCCAATTGGGCTGTCAGAATGGACGGGAGAGCTTTGCCATCCAGCCTCTGCAGCTTGATATTCTCGCACATGAGCCCATGGAGCCTACCTGGCATCTTGAGCATAGCTCCACGCACGAGCACAGGCCTGGACTGGACTTGTATTATATGGCAACACTGGCGACGGCGTCGAGAGCACCAGCCCCCGGTGACGCCGCGACTGTGGATGGTGTCATTCTTCATCCCGGAAACTGGACGGCCTCATTGGTCTTCGGCTGTTGGGTGTTTTGATGCCCGTCGATGGCCGATGCATTGCCTTTCCTTTCCAGCTTGTCACGTCATGTCACTCGTCCGCCGCCGGTCCGCCGCCGTCGCCGCTGTTGTACCATTCACTTGTCCATCGAAGCTACCATCCCCGCTCCCAGTGGACGCAAGATTCCACGAGCTTCCGAAGGGTTGTCAAGGGACAACGTGGGCCAGTGGGGGACGGTGACTTGGCCGTGGCCGACAGCCAGACAAACGACTCCATCCGCCTGTGCCAGCTTGCTGTCGTTGCCCCCCTCCCCAGGGTGCCTCCCTTGTCGCTCCAATAGCCAGCGGCCTCGGGGTTTTGACGTGCATTCGTCTGTCCTGCCCGTGCCGCACCTTGGGTTACCAATGGCTCTTCTGTTCGCTGCCCTGCTCGGAGGCATTCACCTCTCTTTGAGCTTGTGAGTGAGAGAGTTCATCCAGGTACCATTGTGAAGCTGGCAGGCCGGTAGAGGTACAAGCCGTCATCCCCTAGCACACCGTCTTCAGCCCAAGCACTGCTGCCGTGGGACATTTTCCCTAGGTACTTGGCTTCTGATTGAGAACCGTCCTTCGTCCCCAACGATGCCGGCTGGCTGGGTAACTGGAATGGTTGAGCTTAATCTCTCGTTGCTGTTTTGCTCTCCCTATCCGGTTTGCCTGTCGAGCTAGGCGGAAGGCGGGGTTGAGTGGTTGATGAAGTCATCCCACTCGTCTCTTTGACATTTGCTACCTTATGGCCTGGTTCTGGCTTTCGCCCTCTGGCTTCTGGCTGGATGGAAGTTGAGCGAGCACCAGCAGCACAAGCAATTGGGCTGGTCTAGCTGGTCTGGGCTGGACTGAAGTTCTGAACTGGCGGGCTGAGGCGAGACCGAACCAAAAAACCAAGCAGAGAAAAGCCGGGAAGAGGATCCCTTTGCCCCTCATTTTGCCCAGTGCACTGCTCATCTTTCCTTCCTGCTTCTTCCCAGTTGTTGCAACTTTCCCTGGCGCCTGCCCCTCCCCGCCGCATCGCCTCCCTCCTTCCCTCCCATTACGCCCCAACCCAACCCCTCCTTCCGTCACCTTGACCTTCTCGGCGGTACTTGTGCCTTGTACCGGCTACGTACTTGGGTCAGGTACTTGGGTCAGTCAGGTACTTCCCGGTCCGTCAGTGACCTCAGCAACAGCTCACTTCACGTGACTTTTCACCCCTCTTTTCTTCATTTCTTCACTTTTCATTCGCCCCTTCGGCACCTGCAGTGGAGAGCTCTTGCGCTAACAATAAACCCTTCCACCCAGCTGTTGAAAAAATGAGACCAACCCTTTTGCGACCCCTCCTACCCCGCCATACCTTCTCCTGCTCCTCCGTTTCACCCTCGCCCTTTTGTCGACCTTCTGCCTTCATTCAACCTCTCCGAACTGTGATTCCTGCATCTACCAAGCCATCCGTTCGATTCTTCTCAACATCCAAAATCATGCCTAACTCCCAAGTGTAAGTTGTTCCTCACCTCGGTCTTCCTCAAGACCATCGCCATTGTGGTGCTCTCAATGACGCAATAACTAACCTTCTATTCAGTTACTTCGACATTGAGTGGGAAGGTCCCGTCCTCGACGGCTCCGGACGTCCCACCTCTACCGTCCAGCGTAAGTTTTCTTCACTCGCCCATTGAGTTGCATTAGAACAATCATCACCATGGTTGTTTTTGATGTTTCTAGCATCGTTATGCCTATGTCCACAGCTCTAGAGGGCATGGAAATCACCCCACCTCGACTCCAAAAGACTTGAACTCTGCTGTCCGCTCAGTTTCGGCATGCCGCAGTCTTTCTGCCTACCTCGCAATCTTTACCGCAACCAGAGCTTCGCTGACCATGCTTCCCTCGTACAGAGCAGAACGGCCGCATCGTCTTCAACCTCTTCGATGACGTTGTCCCCAAGACCGCCGCCAACTTCAGGGCTCTCTGCACCGGCGAGAAGGGCTTCGGTTACCAGGGCTCTTCCTTCCACCGCATCATCCCCGACTTCATGCTTCAGGGTGGTGACTTCACCCGTGGCAACGGCACCGGTGGCAAGTCCATCTACGGCGAGAAATTCGCCGACGAGAACTTCTCGTTGAAGCACGACAAGCCCGGTCTGCTTTCCATGGCCAACGCCGGCCCCAACACGTAGGCTCTCTTCGGCCATCCTTCTTCCAAACCCAGTAGCTAATCCTCCACCAGCAACGGCTCCCAGTTCTTCGTCACCACCGTCGTCACCTCGTGGCTCAACGGCCGCCACGTCGTCTTCGGCGAGGTTGCTAACCAGGACGGCCTCAACATCGTCAAGGCTCTCGAGGCTACCGGCTCCTCCAGTGGTGCCGTCAAGTACGGCAAGCGCCCCACCATCGTCGCCTCTGGTGCGTTGTAAAGTGCTTCTCGCTCGGTTCTTTGTACGTTAGGTCCTGCTTCTGAAATGTCGCGAGAGACACCTTGACGCGAAAGGGAGGACGATTTGGTAGGGACTTGGGAATTGCGCCATCACGCAGCTTGGCGGCAATCAGCTTCATTGCTGCTATATATTCTGCCAAGACAAAAGTTACTGCCACTGTTTTTCCATTGCCTCCATACGTGACATTTTGCCTTGATGACCCGAAACCGAGCATCAAAGGATCGTGTGGCAAGCCTGCTGCTCGCAACCAAAGGAACATCAAAGACCTAAATTACCAGAATATTCCAACAATGGACCTTTCAATGCAACTGTCAATGCATTCAAACAACTTGGGCGTGGTGGGGTCAAACATGTCATTGGTATAATTACAGCCAATGGCTGGCCGCCATTGAAGTTAAATTCCGCTTGGGAAGGATGGAACTCTACCCTGGGCCCCCATGGCAAACCGTCCCGCCCATGGCAAACCGTCCCGCCCATGTCCTCTCTTTTTTGATAATTCGTGCCAACGCCGATGCAATGCTTTTCTATGATGTGAATCAATCAGACCCAAAACGAAACAAAAGACCGTCTTTTTTGATGACTCCTAGACAGAACCCCAGTCTTTTCGGCAAGGCTCTTCCCTCTCGTGTCTTGCGAAACCCCAAGTCCAATAGACCTCATTCCAAACCTAACCACCGCTGAAAATAGACGCAGTTGCTCGCGCTGACGGGACCGCCCTCCTCACAGAGCTCAAACACGGGACACCGGCCGCAAGGAGCCTCAGTATACCCATTGACAAACGGCTCCGGCGCGCCCTCGTCGTCCTGGCGGCCCGCCCATGGCGTCTTGCTCTGTCGCGGGGCGCGGCAGACTCTATAGCCCAGCCGGCCAGAGACGCGGATGGGCTCGATGAGGCCGTCAAAGATGAGCACATCAATGAGCTTCTGCATGTCTTCTTCGCCGAGGATCGTGTCGCTGGTGATACCGGACTGAGAGACGAAGCGCGCGATCTCGCGCGTGGTGGGGTATTCTTTGAAGCCGGCGGGGAGGGGCAGGCAGGTTGGTTCTCGCTTGGGGGGTTGGACTGCGGGAGGGGATTTGTTCTCTGCGTCGTTTGTGCCTGACATTTCTCCCGCGCTGCGCTTCTTGCCCTTGGTATCCGGCGGACCGCCCTTGAGGACGCCCTTCTTGGGCACAGCGGTGCGGGCTGCGGCGGACGAAGAGGTGGAGGAGGAGCCGGTGCTGTGGTAGGTGCTCTTACGCTTGACATAGTCAAAGATGACGCGCTGGACTTCCTCTATGAAGGCCTCATCGAATGAAGAGTCGGTGAACCAGGGCCCGCCGGTGGCGCGTTCCGAGGGCCGCATGGAGGCCTTGATGAACATGCGCTTGTTGGGGTGTTCCACGTTCTTGAAGGGGGCGATGAGGCCCTTTCCCTGGAGCTGTTTGAGGGCTGTTTTGAGGACCGAGTCGTGCATGTTGAGGCGGTTCTGGATTGATTTGGACCAGATTCCGTCGCCCCCTGCTTCGTCTATTGCGCCGTAGACCATGCGCTGTTCGTCTGTTGTGCAGAGTTTGTACCTGGAGGAGGGGTGGTCTTGGTTAGCATGGCTGGCAAGACTACAGCTAGATTGAAGACGAGGATTGTGTACTTACTTTTCCGCATCTTCGACGGAGCGCCATCGCCAGGCGAGGCCAGTCTGGGAGGAGACGGCGATGAGGAGGCGGTCGTTTGTGAGGCTCTGGAGGCATTTCAAGAGGGTGACGGTGTCGCGGTTCGGAATCACCTCAAAGTCGAGGAGGTCGTATTGGGTGAAGAGGTCGTTTTCGTCGCCGGCCTTTTGGAATTTCTCGTACAGCATGTCCTTCCACACCTCTAGCTTGGAGTCGGTGCTCGAGGTCGTTGCCGCCGAGGGCGAGTCCGCCGCTGGGGGTGCGGGAGCCATTGCGGCTGTCTACGGCGACGGCCTGTCGCGCTTGTGGTATGTGGATGTTTATAGGAGGTAACGTATGCGCGACGGGGTTGGAAAGTCTGTGGGATCGGTTCAAGGCCAGCTGTATCGTGGTGTCGCGAGGGAATTGTTGGCGATGATGAGAGATCGATCGGTGGTGGTGGGGGGAGTTTGTGCCTGGGGGATTTTTTTGTCGTCCGGGTCGTCCTCCAAAGCGGGTTTCGCGCGATCGAGGGGTCGTCGGTTTGCGCCGGCAACGTATTATGAGGTGGTATGACGAATCGAACTTTGGACGTATATTATAGATCGAAGGCCCAGGTCGTTAATTGAACCGCATTCGCAGCTATGATGTTTGAAGTTGTCTACAGGAAAGAGAAGAGTCGGGTCGGAGCGGACGCCCAGAGAGGCGCTTCGCCCACGGTGCGGGTGAGGTGGGTGCGGTTGACTTGGGTCGGCGACGATGGTGGGATTGGTTTTTGGAGCTGCATCAGAGGTCGATCAGCACTGCGGGCGGCCCAGGCAAGAAAGGAAAAGAAAAAGAAAAAAAACTGCCCCGCCTCTCAGAGCGCAGCTGGCGGCACATCAAATCAGCCTTGCATTGGTGCCGGATGAACTGCGGGCGCGCTGCAATTGCGCTGGGATTTGGCCTGCTGAGGAACGGGACGTACCCACTCGCGGTTTGGTAGAGTCTTGTCAACGTCTTGTTGAGCAACAATCTCTTGTCGTCAAGCTGGAGATATCTCGTTGGGTACAATACGATTGTATTCTTTAGACTCGAGATGTCTTCAGTGTAGACATGAGAGATTTTTGAGCTCTTGGTCTAGAGGTCATGCCGTCCGAGCCTTTATACAGGTAGTTCTCCGAGTGAGTCACTGCTAAGAACCCTCTAGGTTGAGACGACATGTCAGCCTGTGCCTCGGATGATCCTGTGGCACAGCCAGGTTGGAACTTAAATGCTAGTTTGAGAAAGGTCGTCAAGTAGTTTACTTTCATCTGGCTGTTTTGAGGTCCATTATACAAGGGGACATTGGTGGGGGTCATCATACCTGAAAGTCGTTCATAGACACTTTTGGACACCCTCCCCTTGACATGAGCTTCGTGCTTTATATTCAGCTCATTACCAGCCCTAGATGAATTGAGGTATATTCTTCTTCGTTGTTAGACTGCGGCGATTGGTGTTTCCATAAAGAGGTTCCGACATGCTAGGAGCGTTCATCGGAAAGTTCATTCATCGAGATGCTGCAATGGCAAAGCACGTTTTCACCAGAAACTTTTTAACACCATACTCGATATCTCAAAACATTTTTGAGTTTAATACACAATGTGAGGCGTGAATCTTAGATGCAAACAGCTCTTTGGACAAGATCACATCCATATTGAGTCGTGCTCACGGTAGTATGAAATTGAGAGGGGGAATTAAATATCGCCTTAATCAGTCGAGAGAACTAGATTTTGATAAATGTGCCAAAACTTACTCATTTCATAGCTACTGTGCCTTAATAGTTGTACTCAAAAAGTGCTCTTCATCAGCTATTGCGTTGATAGCATATTTCTCATTCTTTTCATCCCCTAACACAGGCATTCAACTGTCTAGTATCACGGGACGACCTAAGCTTACACGGCAGGAGCAGTCGACCGTTATCTTCTCTCTCTCAGCCGCTTCCTAGTACCCGACTTCAAGAGTTGGAAGTATCATCGGTTGTTGGAAAAAGGCTCCCAATCGACATTAATGCAGGCAATGGACCATCGGAGTAGAGAGGCTGTGTTAGTCCTGACAAATACCGCCGCTCCTCACGAGGCAGTTGGATGCTCTCACCGAGGAAGCCAACTTAGAGAACATGACATTCAGAGCACCAGCTGCGGAAAATATGAAGTTCATCTTTCCGGGACATGTCCTCATCCAGAGAATCTTCATGCACACAATCCCTGGAGGGTCAAAGACGGAACCAGTCCCGGGACCACGGGCCACAAAAACCACACATAAAACCGGAGCACCGGTCACCGCCCCCACTTTCCCGCAAGAAAAAAGTTGGAAAAATCTCTTCACATCACGGCCATCAACCCTACTTCTATGACTCAACCGCTGCTTGCTTCCAACAAATCAGCAGGTCTTCAGATCAGCTTCCAATAACCCGCCTTGCTAGCTCAATCGGTAGAGCGTGAGACTCTTAATCTCAAGGTTGCGGGTTCGACCCCCGCGTGAGGCTCAAATCCTCACCGCGATTGGCGTAGCCACTCCTCGGGTTAATCTTTTTCGCCTTTTGTGAGTCTTGGAGGATGATCTCTTTTGCTTTCCCTCCCTCCCTTTACTGTTTTGTGTTCATGTGCCGGTACCGTAGTAGGTTGGCATCGGTTGGTCCATATGATGGGTCTCGGGACGTCCCATGAGGATGGGTCGCTTAACAGATATGTATTAGCAGTGCTGTTTCTTGTAAAAGGTATCCCGCTGTAGTACGCCAATCTCTTCTAGGCAAACGCTCCCACAATGGCCATAAGTGATGCTCCACCAATCACCGCCATGTAGGCATTCAGCCGTTTCCGTCCCTCCAGAATCTTGTAGCTCTTCTCCGAGAGGAAGTCTTCGGCTAGCAGCTGGACCAGCCCAGCAAAGAGAAGTAACCCAGCCGAGATGGCGTTCATGAACCCAACCATCAGTAACCCGGTCTGGCTCATGGGATCGTACAGATTATGCACGATGAGGCCAATGAGCTGACCGAGTGGCGTTGTGCCTCCGAACGCGAGGACCATGAGCCATGGCCGTGCCGATGATCGAGGTAGTTGGATGGCGGCGATTCGGCTACCCAGAGCGAGCCCCTCGAATGTCTGGTGGAAGCTGATGGCAATGAGGAATACGATAAAGGTCGGGCCCGTCGCGACCGAGATAGCCATGCCGATGAACACGCTATGGAAGAGAATCCCTCCTTCTAGTAGCAAACATTGGCGGAGAAGCTTGCTCTGCTCCTCTTCCGTGACGATCTGGGGTGCGCCGGGGGTAACTGTAATCTTCGGGCGAATGCCAGGTGAGCTTCGGCGTCTGTCAGCGGCAGGGGTTGGATCCAGTTCATTGACGTCGAGATCAATGTCCGATTCGTCGTCATCGTCATCAAAGCTATCTCGACCGTTGGCAAGGCTATCATTCGCCTTTGCACGGGTCGGTGTCGAACTCGGCAAAGGCGATGCGCCCGCCATCAGCCCCTGAGTAGAATCCATGTTATCGAGGTTGATATCTTCCGGCCGATGAGAGCCGTGTCTGTGAGACGCCAGGCTTCCCGCGGCATGGGCGTTTGCTGGCGAGTGACCGCTGCCCTCTTCATCATCCCAGTACTCGTACTCGTGTGAATGGGAGTGGGAGTGACCGGCCCCGCGGGTGGCTAGATAGGACTCGAGCGCGACGACGGAGAGTGCTGCCACCATGGCGATCAAACCTGCCATCTGGGGGTAGCCTTTGTTGAAGACGAAGGGGAGGCAAGGGTCGGTGAGTGAGGTGAAGGCCGTTGGGAGTAGGTGGACGAAGGACGTTGCGAGGAGGACGCCGGTGCCGAAGTGCTGGCAGTAGAATAGGATTATGCTTTGCGGTCGGCCTTTGGATGTTCTTCGAGGGAGTAATGGGATTCCGCATGCTATCACTCATTAGCAAGCGTTTCTTCGCATGGTGTTATAACAGGGCTTTGGACGAAAGCTCCTCCCGGGTGTTCCATAGGAGGCCATCATGGTTTAGCCAGGTATCGTCAAGCCCAGAAACCAAAACGTGTCGCTTACAGATTGTACTCAGTGCTAATATCAAGATCAGCGCGCCGATGTGCAGCGCGGTATCATATGACTCCTTTCTTGATGAACCGCATTGTGGCTTTGCTGCCTCTGCCGCAGCAGCTTCGGCATTCGTGACTGGAGGGCCATGTCGCTTGGATAATTCGGCGAGGAGGAATTCTGTCGGTATCGAGGCCCAGGAGGCGGCATCTTCGGAAGCATACAAGAGTCAGCGATAAAGGCCACATCGACATATCAAGCTTGACATGAGGGAATCCCTCCCGTCGCCGCCGGATATCGTGGAATAATACACACCTCTTGGCCAAATTCCCGTGGCTCCTATATCACCCATTCTGGACTGCAGACGTTGATGATGTCTGGCACAATACCATGGCGGCTCTGCACCGGGGAAAAGATGCAGACAGGATGGCTCAAGAAGACAGAACCTAAAAAGAGGGACAGAGAAGGGAGACGGATCGTGCTTCGTCTTCGTCCCAAGTCTGCGCCCTGGAAAACGCGGGACCCGAAAGTAGTGTAAAAGTGTCCGGTGGTGAGCAGCACCGAGAGACAGGCACCTGCGGCCCTTTGCCCTTTGGGGAGGGTGCTTTGGGGGGCGGAGCTCCTGAATTGCCTGGAGCTTCCCCCCCGGTCCACTGTGTCCTGATCTTCAACCCCGTGGCCCCCAGTGCCCCCCTATGAAAACATGCGCACACGGGGGCCGCTTGACCCCTTGGATTTGCTGTAAAGCAGGGATGACGGAGTTTCGGGGCCACCTTGACAGCTGCAATCTGCGCTAACAACGTAATCGCCCAGCGAAGCGAGGGGTGCTAAGCCAGGGCCGTTTTCAGAATCAAAGGACCCCCTGCCAACGCTGGGCGTTGATGTCTTATCGCTCAGCCAGATTATGTCAGCCGATCACGATAAGATAAGAGCTATGACGAATGGTGGGCCTCGGCTGCATGACTAACCGATTCGCGATATCGGTCGTCTATCGCAACAGCTCCCGAGTCCCGACTGAGACCCAGCTCAGACCCCCAAGGTCTGTGACACACAGCTTCCCAACCTCGTCTCAACCTCATCTTTGCAACTCAAGTTACGAACTGAGGTATCGAACATCATGGCTGGAGCTCGTCGACTACAATTGGCCGGTTTGGCCCTGCTTGGTGGTGTGTCCGCCCTGCAGATGCAGATGCAGGTACCTGAACAACAGGCACCGATGATTGCCGACGAGGCGCCTATCGTCGCAACATTCCCGTCCACCGCGTCGTCGTCGTCTTCCAAGAAGCCCTTGGTCGAGACCGAGGCCCTTCAGGATACCATCAGTGCCGACAACCTCCTTGCGCGCGCAAAGGACCTCTACGATATCGCGAAGCTGGGAGAGGAAGAGTATAACCACCCCACGCGCGTCATTGGCAGCGATGGTACGACCGTTCCCCCAGCGACTTGCTATCCTTCGTGCTTACCCGTTATACAGGCCATCTCGGAACATTGGAGTACATCTACTTCGAGCTCGCGAAGCTGGGCGACTACTACAAGATCTGGAACCAGACCTTCCCCGCCGTCTCGGGCAATGTCTTCGAGTCGCGCCTCGTCATCGGAAACGATGTGCCAAAGTCGGCCTCTCCTATGGCCCTGACCCCGCCCACGAAGGACAAGGAGCCAGTGTACGGTGACCTCATCTTCGTCGAGAACAACGGATGCGACGCTTCCGACTACCCTTCCAAGGTGAAGGATAACATCGCGTTTATCCGCCGCGGCACCTGTGCGTTTGGAGCCAAGAGTGAACACGCCGGCAAGGCTGGTGCCATCGCAGCTGTCGTGTACAACTACGAGACCGAGACTGTGCACGGCACACTTGGAACACCTTCTCCCGACCATATCGCTACCTTTGGTCTGGGTGGTGACGATGCTAAGCCCATTCTTGAGAAGCTCGGCAAGGGCGAATCCGTTGATGCTATTGCCTACATCGATGCCGTTGTTAACACCATCGAGACTACCAACATTCTTGCCCAGACTATCGAGGGTGACCAGGACAACTGCGTGATGCTCGGTGGGCACAGTGACAGTGTTGCTGAGGGACCCGGCATCAACGATGACGGCTCCGGCAGCTTGAGTCTTCTGGAGATTGCCACTCAGCTGACCAAGTTCAGCGTCAACAACTGCGTTCGCTTCGCTTGGTGGGCCGGTGAGGAAGAGGGCCTTCTTGGCTCTGACTACTACGTTGATGTCTTGCCCGAGGAGGAGAACCAGAAGATCCGTCTCTTCATGGACTACGATATGCTTGGCAGTCCCAACTACGCTTACCAGGTCTACAACGCCACGAACGCCGTCAACCCCACTGGCTCCGAGGAGCTGCGTGACCTCTACGTGGACTGGTACAAGGCTCACGGCCTTGCTTACACCTTCATTCCGTTCGATGGTCGTAGTGATTACGACGCTTTCATCCGCAACGGCATTCCCGGTGGTGGTATTGCTACCGGTGCTGAGGGCATCAAGACCAAGGAGGAGGCCAAGCTGTTCGGCGGCAAGGCTGGCGACTGGTACGACCCGTGCTACCATCAGTTGTGTGACGATGTCGGCAACGTCAACTTGACTGCTTGGGAGCTTAACACCAAGGTGAGTTCCGCAGGATCTTGGCTTCTGTGTACGTACCTATCACTGACACGTTTTAGCTGGTTTCTCACTCTGTCGCCACCTACGCCGTTTCCTTCAAGGGCTTCCCCGAGCGTACCAAGGCGGCTGCTGCCTCGACCTACTCCAAGAAGACCAAGTACCATGGCAGCAAGCTTTTCATCTAGGTGTGAGAAGACATGATTTTGTCAATAGTATGACGCACTAGTGTATACTATCTAGCATTTGATAATAGGAGTATATCAAGATGGGTTATGTTGTGGTGTCGGAGCAGAGGATCGGGTTACTTGGCGCGCATTCATTTTGCTAGTTGCTTCTTAGATAATGAGTTTGCATTGGACGATAATGCTCGACAGTCTTCATGTGTGTGAGAACAACCATCCCTACGTGTATCCGACGGTGATTGTAGCTGTCAAGAATCGATGAGAGCATCTAGGGATCCACCAGCGTAGAAAGCGGAGGCGCGAGGTGGCTGGTTGAGGAACCCCGGAGAGCGGAGACGTTCTAATTACCCCAGATTTCCCACCTGGCTGGATCCCTCGCATGTTCTTGGCATCCTTCATTCACCTCCAACTGCAATACCATGTCAAACTTGCTTGAAGCTGGCACCTGAAGTCTCGGCTATTCCCTGAGTCACTGAACAGATATCGAACTCAATGCCCTCCGGTTCAGTCAGCCGGACCGGCGCATGCCAGCGCTGCCACCGCCGGAAGGTCAAATGCGACCGCACCCGGCCATCATGCGCCCCTTGCTCGAGGATCAACCTCCAGTGCACAAATGCCGCGAGGGAACATCAGATACAACTTCGCCGGCAGGATGCCGAGCGGCTTGAGCAGCATATCCGAGACCTGCAGGCAGAGAATGACAACCTGACCGGAAGACTGGCCGATGCCCAGCAGCAGCAACACCAACCAAGCACCGAGGATGAGAGGCTCGCGACTCCGACTACGACGTCAAGCCTGGGGCTGCAGATTGACGAGTCCGAAGCACCAACTGCTGGTAGCAGCGATATTGCCAGCTAGGTCATCCACCTGACACTCAGCGCTGGAGGAGGTCGACACTTTGTCGGCTCGACGAGCGGCTTGTTTCTCGCCAATTTGTTACAGTCTCATAGCCAATTTGCCGGGGCACCTAGCCATACCGTTGGACAACACCCAAGCTCAACATCGCGTCATCATGGACGTTCGGGAAGCCTTGTGCCCAATGGATCTTTGAGTCTGCCACCAAGGAGCATGGCAATAGAGATACTTGACGCATACTCCAGTCATAACCGGCTTTGCTATCCGTTCCTCTCACCGAAAGCACTGGACCGGGCATTAGATGCCGTGTATGACGTAGGAACACCGGGAAACGCAAGTCCCATTGATAGCTTTCTCGTCGACATGACTCTTGCCATCGGTACAGCACAAGTCTACAAGCTGAACTGGAACGGGTTCTGGGATTCCGAGGTTCACTACACCCGAGCCATGACGCGCTTGGGCGATGTGCTCTCTCGTGGCGGCATCACTGCCCTACAGGCTTTGCTCCTGATCTGTCAGTACAGGATGGGAACGACATCACATGAAACGAGCACCAGTGTCTGGCACTTGATTGGCGTTGCGGCAAGGACATGCTTCGAGCTTGGGCTGCACAAGGCGTCGACGTATACCGTCCCTCAGCCACGATTCGGTGACGAGGTGGGTGCGGAGGGTAGGCAAGAAGACGTTGAAATCAAGAGGAGGTGTTTTTGGAGTGTGGTGTCGATGGATCGAATTGCCAGTCTCATTCTGGGGCGACCGCTGGCCATCCAGCTCGAGGATATTGACGTCGAGCTCCCGCCCTTTGACTTGTCCGGCAGCCCTGTTTTTCTTTCTAATCCCCTATCGACGGCCCCTTTCAAGACCCCAGGATGGCATCTCGGAACCTCAATCTTCGTCCACATTGTCAGATACCGATTGATTTGCGGCAAAAGCCTTAACGTCCTCCACCGTAGTGCCAACACAACTCGAGACTCGGTCATCTACGAAGATAGTCGGAGTGCCCTTGTCGAAGAGCTCCAATCGTGGCGTGAGGATGCAAGCAACCTGCCGCTAATACCCGCAGATGCGCCGCTCACCTCGCCCGCCAACAGGACCAGTTTCCGCTCGGCAGAATGGTACAATCTCTTGTATCACAACGGAATCTTGATGTTATTCTGCCCATCTCCCACTCTATGCGATGCAACCGGCAACAGCATCGTGCTACAGCACATGTTCGATTCATCACAAGAGGCTATCAAGCTGTACGCCAACCTACATCGCTCGAGAAAGATCAACTACTCTTGGATAACACTACACTCGATCTTTATAGCGAGACATTCGTACATCTATGCACTGAGGAATCACCTGCAGCAAATCCAAAGTCGAAACTCTGCCAACGCAAACACGCCCAGAGCCACACTACGAGAAACTCCTACGATCAGCCAGATGGTCAATGATACCCGGGCCTGCTCAAAGGTGCTGGTAGCGGTATCCGAGAGGTGGGCCATGGCGCGCAACTGCTCGGAAGTATTCGACCGACTCAGTGACGCCGTTGTCGCTGATATTGTCGAAGCCCAAACTGGACACGCTTCATCATCAAATGAACCGACATATAACAACCAACCTACAGGCGACACAGATCATCTGTCCCAGGCTATGGGCATGAGCCTGAATGACGCCATGTACAGTCACGGCCCTGGCACGCACTTTGTCAATATGACCGTCGACGAGACTCTACGAGATTGCTTCGGGGACCTGCAGAACATCTGGTACGACCAGTATCGCAGCGATGCCATTGCTCAGCTTTCCCAAGATTGGCTGTTCGGAATGGGAGAAACTCCGAGTCGCTACTTTTAGCATGAAGGAATTTTGAGAACAAATACGTTCTTCCTTTATTGGTACAAGCTATAATTATACCTCAAATCCGACCGCGTTGTAAGAACGTTCGTGGCACCTCGACGTATCTACTCCGTAAGTACTCCGCAATTCCCTTGCCCAAGCCATCTATCCTATCCGAGGATGCAATTCCTCCATTCAAGTTGTCCAGTATCCGGCTGACACAATCATTAGCCCACACCGATACAGCAAAAGAGAAGAAGCTAGACTCACAAATGCACAGCATTGATCCCGGGAAACTCGACCCGTTCGACACTCTGATCTGGATTGTTCTTGTACCAGTCGTCGCCCAGCAGCTGCTTCAGCCGACTCACGGTCAAGATAGTCCGTAGCCAGGGATACTCGTCTTCGTTGCGAACGAAGAAGCCCACGTTCGAATTATCGGCCTTGTCGCCAGAACGAGCATGGACAATGCTGCCCAAAGGCGCGAACTCTGTCGGGCCCAAGGAGACGATGTCGATCGGTTCAACCGTGTCGGCGGACGGTCTTTCGATCTTGTATACCGCTGTGCTCTGAGGTGGAGCAACGGAGATCAGCTCTCCTGAGCCCAGAAGCACTTGGTGGTCTATAGCCGATTGCGGTGTCAGCGCCGGGAACATCTCAATGAACGGCTTCGAATCCATCGTCCGGAAATCTAGCGACATGTGGTAGCCGGGGTAACTCTGCATTCTCACGGCATAAATGGGAACCTTGAAGTTGACGGCTGCAATATCCTCTTTCTTCCGCGCCTACGCAAAGACACGAAGCTCCACTGTGCCGGCCTGCTGAGAGCTGGGGTTCTGGGCTTGTGTGCCGTACTGCTCGATGCTCAGCCTGCTGAAGTTGCTGTCTTTGAAGAGGTATCCTAGCTGATTCTTCATCATGGCCACTTTCTCGTTTACGTCAAGTCCGTTGATGTAGAATGTCGCCTCAGCTTGGTATCCGCCTTCGCCAGCGAACATGACTTTCGTGGTTGGTGGGGGCGGAAGGCCTTTAGCACCCCATACTCTGACACGATCCTCCGCAGAATCCTTTTGCTCCTCGACGCGGACATTGGATAAGTCGGCAATCACGTCAGGGTTGAGGTAGACGTGGCCCTGCAGCTCATAAAGCAGCTGTGCCGTGACGGTCTGTCGCGTAACATGCCCGCTGCCCTCGGTAGTCTTACTGATAACGCACTCACCGTCACGAGCAATCTCAGCAACAGGGAACGCGAGATCAATCAGCTCTGGAAGGAAGTCTTTGAAGCCGGAGAAGTTGGCGCCCACAACGTACGGACCGCACTCGATCAAGTGCGCCGCGAGCAGGGCCCCAGCCAGCTCCTGGTGTTGGTCCTCTCTCCAGCCGTAGTACCATGCCGCGGCGCTCATTTCTGGCGAAGCGTCGGTACATCGTCCGCAGACTACGATGCGCGCGCCTGCTCTGAGAGCCTCCACGATTCCCCAGCACCCGATGTACGCGTTGCCACAACAAGGCTCGAAGCCCCAGTCGTCGAGGCTGGTCTCTGGATGATCCAAATGCGGGAAGGTCAAATCCCCTCTTTTCGAAGTATCTTGAAGCAATCCAGAGACATCATCTCCCAAAACTGCGGCGACTACGCTCTCGGGGTATCCCTTCCTCTTACACAGCTCCTTGATCTTATCAAACAACGCAACGGTGTTGAGCGCCCCCGCGTTAGTCACGACGCGCACGTCCTTGGTCATGATGTCGTCGATGCATTCTTCGAGCTGTTCGTAGAGGCCGTTCTCGTAGCCGAGATTCGGGTCGGCGTCGCGCTTGGTGGTTGCGTTCCAGGCGATGTTCATCTCGGAGAGCCAGTCGCCCGTGATGACTTGGACGTTGCCGGAGCGCAGCATGCGCGCCATGGCGTGGGGGTGGTCGCCTGTTGCGCCGGAGACATTTCCGATTCTGACGGGGGGTTTATCGATCATGGTTGGACTTGTGGTCGTTGAAGGAAGAGAGACAGGGCAAGAGAGCGAGAGAGCGAGAGTAGCAAAGTGAGGGGGAGAGGCAGCAGATCAAAGGGAATAGAAGATTAGACTTCAACGCGGTCCGCGGTATTTTCATACGAGACTTCTAAAGCCGTCTGATCTACATATGCCGACGGATATCTTCGGAATGCCAAATGTAGATGCGATCCATCTTCTGGAGCCAGACAACAGCAACCGCCGATTGCGGACTCAGCACCGAGCCAAGACCTCGAACGGATGTCATCCGTCTGCAACACCCTGCATGAGCCATCGAGATCATAAGGGGCAATCAGAGTGACGCCAATCAAAGTATCAAGCAAGAATGCATAGACGTTCGTTGGAGTCTCATAGCTGATCACGGAGTCGTACGTTCACGACAGAGCGGCACCACCGACCGAAGCATCGGCGCGGCCGCCGAGGCCGAAAACTCCCCCACAACTCTTAATAACGTATTGTCTGATTGGCTCAGTCTTCAGAAGAACGAGTAAGAAGAACCATGTTTGGCCCACCTCAACCTTCCCCAATACCACCATCCAGCGGGGAACTGGGCGAACAAATGCCAAGACGGAAATCTGGAGTTGGAGAGAGGACTGCGGCTGGGCAATGGGAGACGATGAATCCGTTGTGGCGTGTGGGATACCGCGCGGGGATGTGGCCGCTCTCCATCCTACTCATGGGTCTTGTCGGCTTTCGGTGCCACTTGCCGAGTTGTGCTTTTGCCGCTTTACGCTTCCGCAACCTACCACCACTATGCAACGTGGGCGCCGTCACTTTGGGTCCAAGGCTATGGATTACCACCCTGCCACGGTGCTACGACGCCCCCACCAGATATCGCGGAGCCAAGGATGCCAAATCCGGGGTTGTTGCGGAGAAGAGGATCCGAGGGGGGTTGAGGTCTTGTTGTACGAGATTGTTGTACATATACAGCGTCGGTTGCCCTTGACCAGGTTTCTGGATATGACCCCGATTCATTGCTTCAACTATTCAACTTATTTGCCGTTGTCGCTTGCAAACTCATTTTTCGTCTTGTTGAGGATTCGTAGCAACGATAACAGCATCGTCGAGATGGCGACGCAGACGGAAACTGTGGCTAAGGGCCTTCCGGCGCAATCACCAACCGACATTGAGAAGCAGCAGGTTCTTCACCAGGAGCATTCTCATGTCTTGGATGATGAGAAGAGGCCTGCTGCGGCGGTTGACTACTCTGGAGCTGCGGCCAAGACTGATCCTACGGAGATTAAGCTTTGTATCTCAGGAGCCGCCGGACTTATCCAGTCGGATCACTGTTGGTGAAGAATGGTTACTAGTTCCGATGATGGTTGCTTCTGCTCATCATAGATTCATATTTCTCACGCGGCGTCCAGCTTGACGTCTTATCCTCGTTTCATGTCGGCGTTGATCGTCAGACTATCGAGGCCTTCTATTTAACGTCATTTTACGCCTCCGAAGTCGGTGTAGTCCCTCGATCAGTGAATGTGATCGCAATTTCCGGTTAGAATGATGCTAACATCGATAGCGTGCTGCGTAGATTGGAAACTATGAACGACGTTGCCGAGGGGTGTCCATAAGGTCTGAGGAAATCCAATCTTTGCTTTCGGAGCCATCCAAATAGTGTTTGAGGACGCGATTTTGACGGGATCTCATATTTTCTCGGTCGACTGTGGTTGGCTCGCTGCCAGGGCTAACGCGAGGGTATGATTTCTTCTTGCGACAAAATCCACAATAGAAGTTGGCCAACCCGCAATCATTCCGTTTAAGGACCTTATTCGACGGGTGCAATCCGTGGACAATTTCTAAGTGATGATAGAAATCTTCGAAATTGAAGTACATTTCAAAACATCTCCAATCCGGATCGCCAAGCCTGATGTTTAAGGCTGGAACGCCAGAGCGAGGAGAGGGAGGCGAGTGCTCCTCGCATAGGAAGAATATCAGTGTCGGATTGACAGTGCAATTCGACCTCGAGGCTGGGCAGCGCAGGGGTCAACTATGAATAGATTCCGACTTCCCACCTAACCTGCGGTTGGAACCTCCCTTTTACATACCACGTAGAATCAGTTAATACAGAGAATTGACCCTTCGTTACCCCCGAATCCATTTGGTTCGAACCACTACCCTGTGATAGGAACACCAACAGATTCATTTAGGTGCTATCTATCGCAATACGAGTTTATCAAGAGTCATATCACCCGGGCTCAAAGTGAGGATGGCGTCCATCACTCAGGACATTCTACGAACCTTGTAGCCAACCTAAGGTACAAATCACATCGTTGACTTTCCACTATCAACCACAAATCGAACCACAAATCAATCTTCAGGTAGCTATTATTCTGGTTGGCTCACCAAGATCGTGTACGAGTTCGGCACATGCTAACAGTGTTGTAACAAAAGCACCATGTCTTCCTCAAACAGTGGCAGCCCCCCTGTGCTCCAGCACCCTGATATGGGGGTTGTACTCCAGCTTGTGTGCTATCATAAAGATTGCAACGACCGTTTCGATGATGACGCGGACCGATATGCGCACGAATAAACGCATCTTACGTGCACGCATTGCGACCAAGCATTCCAAAGTGTGGCGGATCGGATTGATCACGCAACAGCGCATCTTACGTGCTACTATGGATACTGTGGCTTACAATTCGAGACTGAGGAGCTCCGGAAGGAGCACGAAGAAAGTGAAGAAAGTGGACATTTTTCTGGCAACTTCCGGTGTACCATCTGCGGGAAAGCTTGGCCGGACGCATTCCAGTGGAGAGTGTGTGAAGCATTACACAATCCTAGACGGCCCGAGATCTACTGGGTGTGCTCGGAGGCATCGGTGATTGATGCAAAGCCGTGCAACACATCCTTTACCAGTGACCAACGCGACAGGTTCGTGACATACTTGAGTTCACGGCATGGCCACCGATTACACACGCCGGATCGATTGGCAGGCCACATTCTCGAGAGGTTTTGTTTTAAACATGCTGGATTCTGGTGCGGATGTTGTGGCAAGGGCCTCAAATACGACTCTCCAGATATAAAAAGAGACCTTAAGGTCCACAAAATAGGCCAGTCACTGCGCTTGGATCACATACAAAAGCATGTATTGGAAGATGGTGTCATCGAGTGGCATTAGCCTATTCCGGGAGTGTGAGAGTGAAGTAATTAATAGAGTAGAGATTAGTAATCCTGCCCGACGATGGGCCGCTGAATGAAAGGAGTAAGATATGTTTTTTTGTGATTTAGTTGCAGTTCAGATATCTTTGCTTCAGGAGAGAAAGTCAAGAAAGCAATGAGAGCAGTAAGTTCAAGTTTGTCATATTTCCCCCAGGTCTCATTGCATTTGGCATCCTTTCCATAACTCGTGTCGTTGAAATCGAGTTTGGGCAGTTAGTTTCAGAAAGGCAGCAATCGGGGTTTTCTTTGCAAAGTAACAAAAACGCACTTGCTTACCCTCGGGACAAGGTAAACACCACCATTCCGCCGCACTATACGTCGATGTTGACAAAGAAGACTCGAAGCTTATGGCAACACCCTGCCTGAAGTCGTTTTCCGCATTCTTTGTTGAAGGAACAGCGACCCTTGCCGGCCGACGGAAAGAATTCCGGTTTCAAGCTTGACCAATGAAATCCCTGGCCATTGCCAACGGCCATTCTTCATGGCAGAATACCGAGACTTACCGCATTGCCAACATGGCCTCACAATTGCAGAGGGCTCTTTGTCACCTCAACCAACTGTTCAGTATCCCAGCGAGTGACTTCATGAGGAGTTAGCAAACGCCGCCCAATATCAAGATTCGCCACAGAACACCTTTATCGTGTCACTTCAAATAGTACAACGATGGGCCTTGACGGGCATCATGGAACTTGGCAGCGAAGAATGCCCATTGATTGTGCAATGCGGCAATATGGCGCTAAACGCATTCACACCTGCCCAAAGGTCAATTGAATGGCAATCAATGGATCTTAGCATCTATGAAGAGCTACTGAGAAGTTGTCTCAATGGCGGTGTTCGGGGTCATCTACCGAAAATGATAATTCACAAAACAATGTCTACCGCCGCAGCGTGGTAAACGCTACCATGCAGCAAGTCAACACGGAAGTTTTGCATCTTGACTCCCCAGACGTACTCAGATTGACAGAGATGATCTAGATGGTGATCAGCCTCTTCTTTTAGGGAATTCAAAGGGTTGGCTGATCTGGCCTTCTCGCTAAGATGCATTAATCTCATGCACGATACACAACCTTTCTGGTGGCGGTCAACACCAAGAATGAAGCGCGCTTTTCCATTTGAATCTTACCAGATGATATAGAAGCTTTTGGTTGGTTGAATGAGGAATATTGACTTGATTCATCTATTGTCACTCGGGCATGCTGAACACTTCACCACCTATAATGCGCAGTGAACACTTCACGAGAATGGTGGAGTGAAAATTCCCGATACCACGAGATCTTGATCCTATTCAAAGGTATCAGATTATTAGTATAAGATGGTTAAGGGTATCCCGCTTCGAAGTGAGAAAAAAACACATCACCACATCGGATCGAGACATTCTACACACCTTGCATTTGACGTGTGAATTTGCCGTTCAACTCTTTCAACTAGAACTGCCAATCTTGGCAATCTTTCTCAGGTTCGAACCAATGGATTCGGGGGGTGACGAAGGGTCA
>JFFI01002459.1:26722-53916 GCA_001563125.1 Colletotrichum salicis
TGGACTTCCAATCCGACAGAATCCCTACATGGAGTCAGATCTTGGACTCCCGGTCTTCTTGATTGTTACATCCTGATATTTGTAAATGGTTTTGGCGGTGAGACCGTGGGCCATTCATTATGTCTCATTGAGATATACGCATCAAAGTGATGTTCATGTTTGAGAGAAAGACTTTGATTTAATCTGATGAGAATGGATCTTTTTGATACTGACAGCCACCAGAAACGTGGTGCACCGTGAGATGCATCACAGACAAGGATCGACTGTCGAGGACTATTGAGCAAGGGTCAAGCTAGATGACTCTTTGACTTATCTGAGAGAAGTGGCCGATGACTAGCTGGATCTTCCCTGTAAAGGTAAACTATCTAGGTAATGATGGTCCTATTCGCCTATTTTGACTTCTTCCGCGGATTTGATGACGTTTACAATGCTCCGGCGGTAAACACGCCTTTGTCACTTGAGCCAGGTGACCCCGAGGACCGCCTTTGAGACTACCTAGTACGTTTGAGAACCCAGTTCGAATGCTATGGGTCATTCCCGACGAATCAAATGAGCTTCCGGTAGGTGTCAATGTGTTTACTCTTGCGTTGCATGGCGAGCCTTCCAGTCTCAAATCAAACCTTCGTGATTGTTGTTCTTACGTACACTAAGATAAACTTTGTACAAGAAAGATGATCACGATGATTTGTTTTTCAAGTACTTTCTTGTAGATAAGATATATTGAACTAGCAGCTAGATCATCGTATATACCCTTGGCTGCTCCAACTCAGTACTAGTAGCCAATTTTCTGGCACAGCCGCTCAATTCAACATCACCAGCCTCCTCACCTCATCTAGGCCCTCCCTGACTAGGCTGGCCAAACAAGTCCCACGGACGTCACATGCTTTAGGTGATGATCCAAACGCCGCGAATTCCAATGCCCATGGACCTCGGGGTAATCTGAAAATTCGGGATCGTCGATCTTGCGAACCTTGCCACAACCTAGACAAAAGAATCCGCGTCCAGTCGGCTTACTCTCAGAATTTTCGACAATCGTTGAGTCTTGGTCTTGGGGTACGTTGTGTGTCGTCGATAAATGTCTCTCGAACTGATCAAGTTCTTGACTCTTGAAGCCTGTTTTGCACGGACTTTCATCAGGGCCTTCCATACACACCCAGTGAGAGCCGGACTCAACACGGGCCGCGTAGTGTGATACTTCACACTTTCTCCACTCCCTTGTAAACCTCCAACTCCTAGAGCACCAGGTACATTTAAACCACTGGTCAAACCTCTCGTGGTGCATCCTTTCATGACGTTCCGCAAGTCCCTTAGTTTCGAATTCTTCGGTGCAAATCCACCAGTAAGAGCACTTCTTATGCCTATCTTCATGCTCCACCCGAAAAAGGTCATTTTCGAAATGTGTGGCAGGGTCTTCGTCCTCATAATATACGCAATCTACAAAACGACAAGGAAACAGGTACCTATCCGAGAATCCTTCAATGTTCGTGTCTGTCTCGTCTGGAGTCGAATCTCCACTTGAGTGGGAATATCCGTTGGTAAGCCCGTTGGTAAGCCCGTTTGTAGACACGATGTCCTTGATGCAACAATATCAGTATGTGTAACGGCCTCCGAATTCCTGAGCAGGTGAAACTATACAGTATCTATTTACCTCAAGATAGATGGACGGATTGAATTGTGATATAGGAGAGCTGGTGGGGCAGGTTTCGAAGCTACCTTAAACGAGCGGTCCGTAGATTGACCGGTTCTGTTGATGATGTGATCAAGATCATTTTCACTTCCAACATGGACAATCTCACCTTTAAAATATTTCAAATTTGACTGATTCGGTTGAATAAGACTTTTTCACAGAGATCTAAATCACATCATAGTTTTCAGTTTTCTTTCTTCGTAAACCGTCACCTCGGGTGGCCAAGATGAAGCTGTTCAGTGAACTGTTATCCGTACTTTCTTTGACTTCTGCCTAGACTTACGTATATCGAGCGTAGTGATAGAACTCACCACATTGCGATGGAAAACACTTCTTTGTCACTTTAAACAGATGGTTCAGATTACCGCTAGCCCGACCATCAGCCTCTCAAATCATTGGCGAGCTTTTATCTTGATTGCTCCCGAATCCCAGTTTTCCCTTTATCCTCTGACCAGTGTTAATTTGGCGCCGGTTTATGACGAGCAGTCATCTAATTCAAGACTCAAAGATTAGTAGTATCATAAGTCTGAAGTGAAAGGATGGACGTGTTTGCGTCGAAAGGTGGTATGGCAAATCGTTTGCCTAATACCACTAACGAAGCGGTTTGGTAAAATCATGAACAACCGATATAATCAAGGCACCTACCTGGTAGACAAAGAGCCCGATGACATCGCGAAGTTTGCCAACCGCTTTCTTGCCAACTGCCTCTCTGCCCACTGCGGTAAATACGAAGGTGACCGACCTGCCAAGAAGAACCGGGCCATCGGTAACGGTCAAGATGACAGGGGTTTCATTTGGCAAATTCCGGCACGGGGTCCATTCCATCAATTGGCAAGGTTAGTTGTTTCTTCAACAAAGAATGCGATTAACGTTCAGCACCAAATTCAAGTATCCGAGTCATGTCCTAGTAAGCACGCACCGGCTAGGATGGTTGTTTCTTGGACAAAGAATTTACAAAAGACTCCAGTCCCGGTGTACGACATCTCCAAGCAAACACATTCCGAATACTCGGCACCCCACGAAACCAACCTCCCATCCCTCGCCCCCCATCCGCCATCCATCACGGCAACCCCTGCCTCACCCCCGTCCTCTCATTCAACCCCCACGCTAGGCTACTCCCATCATGAACAGTAGCCCTCCTCATATCCCTCCTAAACCGATACGCAAACTCCCCACCCATGGCACGATGCATCGTACACGTATTATCCCAAATAACCAAATCCCCTACATCTTCCCACTCTACTGTGACGCGGTATTTTTCCTGCGTGGCGTGCTCAAAAAGCTTCTCGAACAGAGCCTTTGATGCTGCGGGGGTGAGGTTCTCGATGTGGTGGATGTGTGCTGCGAGATAGAGGTTCATTCGTCCGGAGGTTTGGTGTTTTTGGATGAGTTTGTGTCGTCCCATGGGATAATCTGCGGGTTCGATGTTTGTAAAGTGCTCCGGGGCGGCAAGTTTCTTGGATTGCAGGATAGAATGACACGCAACGTAGTTATTCTCGATCAATTCCGCCTTCATTCCCCCCTCAAGACCATCCCATGCAGCTCTTGTATCGCAAAACTCCGTACTCCCGCCCGTTCCCTTTGGAGGCAACTCATGAGCCAGAAGGAGAGAATACCCCGCCCTTCGCGGATTGAAACTCGAATCAACGTGAAAGAGGGCATTGCCTAACCCAGCCTGGGCGCGCGGGGACTTGGGGTCGACGACCGATCCGTCTGCTTCGATGTTGCCTACGTCAAAGAGCTCGTCGTATTGGAGGCGGTTGGCTCGGCCTGCTTTGTTGTACGGTTTGACGTCGTCTAGGTCGCCGAGGTGGCGGGCTAGGGCGATGTGGGTTTCGTCTGTTAGATTGGTATTGCGTATGACGAGGAAGCCGTACTGGTGTAGTTAGGTTCCGTTAGGGCTTGTTGAGTGGGAGGTGGAGGGAGGGGGGAGCTAACTTTCTTGACGAGGTCTTCGATTAGACGGGCGCTTTGGTCGAGTGAGGTTGGGTGAAGTGGGAAATCGTGTACTTCGATTCCGAAGCCGGGGCTGAGCTCCCTGGCGTGAAGTCCGGTGGTATTCATCCTGGTAGTTTTGGTGGTGGTCATTAGTCAATATCGCTCGTGGGTTTGATGTTGAAGTAATGGAGTTTTATGGCCAATATGAGTCAATACTGGAACTTATGCGTATTTAAAGAACAGATTAGATCAGGACAACTCAGATGTCTTTGGTTGAGCACATGTTGACGAGATGGCGTGTCCGATCAAGTCGTATCTTGGCTGAAGCCGTCCCTTTCCGAGGAAATGGACGGATCGTTTGATCCGGCGGGGTATGCTTCGCAATGGTAAGACGAAGGACATATGCACCCTCTAGTGACCCAAAACCTCGGCAATAAGACGGGCTGTGAGTTGCATCAAATATTGCTCGAACCTTTTGCATCTGCCTTGCGGGGAGAGGCGGTTTATATGCATAATGCAGCCAAATGCAACTATATTGCAGCTTGCTAGACTGGCCGACTATCCCGGCGCCGTGATCCAGCACCAAAGTCCCGGATCGACAGGCAAAAGACTTGTAGACAAGTTGACCAACCCTTTCGAGGTCGTTTGCGGTAGGCGTCAGTGCAGATTGGAGGCAGAAGGCAAGGGGAAGCACAACCGGTAGCTAAATTTGAGAACGTGCTTCTATTACTAGCGCTCGATTATGATTCAAACAGTAGTGCAACTGGATCGCTGCGTGGGTATAGTATTATGATTCCTTCTCAACGACGTAGTGTGTCGTCTCCCGTGAACCTCAAGTCGCTGTATCAAGTATGTTCAGTCGTGCTCAACCGCAGCAGACGGTAGCCTCGCTGGCAGCCGTGGTGGGTCCGTCGTAAATAGTCTCCCATTGAAACAGGAAGGCGCCAATGTAGGAACCGATGAAGATGCAGATGATGAGGTAACCGTTGTAGTACATGGCAAGACTGGGGAAGGTGTCAGTGCGGTTTTCTTGGGCGAAAGCAAACTCAAAGAAACGTACAGCATGACAAAGTAGGCAACGGCAAATTGGCACATGTGGATGAGGGCGCGGACGGCCTGCTGCAGGACGTTGGGGCGGAAGGGCGGGACGACGTTGGCGGCTATAGCGGCGGCGGAGCCGGACGGGCCCTTGCCGTGGTCGTCGGCGCTAGCGGAGCTCGGGGAGACGGCGCCGGCGTTGGCGTATTGCTGCTTGTGGGCCTTGATGAGGTATCTGTCATACTCCTTGGTGGCGCGGCGAAGAGCCTCAAGGACCATGACCAGGAGAATAACTCCGATACATGAGCCGGCAAACATGCCGTTGGAGGTGATCTTCCCTGCTGGGGTGTTAGTGGTTGGGTGTTGTCGGTACAGGTGGGGGAGTTCGTACACTGGCTGCTGATGAAGCAGCTGTCCTTGACGTTCCAGTTCCACAACATCTAAGAAGCGGTTAGTCGGCGCCATGGATACCAGAGTGAAGTTGGTGATGACTGTAACGTACAGAAATCTTGCAGCCGGTGCTGCTTCCCATGCCAGACATGGCAGCCTTGGTACTGGTGGTAGCAGCCATGCTCATGGTGCCAGTAGCAGCCATGGCAGTGGTGGTGGTGGCCATTGACATGCCGTCCATCTTGTCGGTTTATTCGTAGATCCTACTCCGTACTGAAGATGGTCTGTGTTGTAGTAGTAGTGCCTAGTACGGATGTCGTGATACTCCTAAACGGCGATCGATCGAAGGAGCAGGGGCGGCCCGGAAGAAGTCAGAGTAGAGCGAAGCTGGAGAAGAAAAGACGGAATAGAGTTTGAGCAATGGGGATATGTCTCGACATTGTTATATAAGGGCAGAGCCAGCAGGGTATCCAATCGATCTTCTCTCTTCTTTGCCGCCAAGGGAAGAACGACCTTTGCCAAGAGACCCACCTTGAGCTAGATTTCCATGGGATGGAGGGAGTTACAAGGACTGGTTTGCGCTAGATTCCTTCCCGAGAGACAAACAAGGGTCCAAAAGTAAGATTCGGCGGGTTAGTGGGCAGAGGAAACACGATAGACATCCATGGTCGAGAAGTAGAAAAGTCGAGTCGTGACGACAATGGTTGGTTGGCGGTCCCGGTTGGACTGTGGCTGGTGAGGGGCATCGGTGTAAATGCAGCGACGAGGATGTGTCGATGATTATCTGATGAGGTTCCACTTGGCGAGGTCCTTTACTTGAACTCTAAGGGACGTACCATTCTTTCTCTATTCGTATGGAGTGTGTGCATCGTACCTTACCAGGCTTGCCTGGTCTTTCCGGGCACATAAACATAAGGCCTCCTGTCCTTGCCTGTAGTGCCAAAGAAAGAAGTTGATTCTTCATGTTCAGTGTTCGCGCTTGCCGTATGGCCTGTGTTACATAAGGCACATTGAGGTACGTAGAGCAGGACATGAACTTGGAAGGCAGCAACCAACGAAGGTCGCTGCTGGAGTGACCTGCCTTATCGTACCTTATGTTCAGGAAGGCGCATGTAAGAAAATCGCACGGGGAAACTGGGGGCAAAATTGCTCTCTTGCCTGCTCTTTTCCTGCTCTTTCCTGCTGCCAAGACAACGCTATCGCTTCCTGCCTCAAGCATCCTGAGAGTTTTTGAGCAAGTTTACGCCCAATTGCAACATCGAAAGACCCCCGGCCTGCTTCCCACAAACTTCCTGCACGACACCCGCTTGACTGCAAGACTCGATTCTCGACTTTCGATTCTCCATGTTCACCGCACCGTGTATTCCCCATCACAACCAGTCCTCTCACAATCCCTCTCACCTATCGACCCATGTCTTACTCGAACGCAGTACGAAGTGGGTACTCGGTGCAGACTGTACAAACCTGTCTCCCGTTCTACTTCTACGTACCTCCATCAAATTTGCAACTGGCAGGTCACATCCGGCCACTGCGTAGCAGATGCACCCCGAGGCTCAAAATACTATACCAATTCCGCCAGATAGAGCAGTAACTTGATTCTAGACATTCCTTGACAGCCCCCGCGGTAACGCTATGAACGAGCTGCACCTTGGGCTCAGCCACTGTCCCCCGTCGGGCTGATCATCGAAAACGAGAAGGTCATCATGCCTGTACCGGCGCGCATCCCGACGTCGGCTCACGAGGCACCTGGCACCCGGCTTCACAGGAATGACGGTGAAGATGAAGCCTCTCTAGACGCCCTGTACGCCCGCCACTCACCGCGTTTCGCTCGCACGACCATCAGCTCGTCGAACCTCGCTAAATACAACCATGGCTCTGTCAGATCTTGAACTTTTGTGCTACGGCATCAGACTGCAATTCGGGACATGGCTGCTCACTTGCAAGGCAGCATTTATAGCGGCTACTTCAAGACCCTCGGCCGATGCGATGCGATGCGATGCGAGGCGATGCGGTGGACTTGGCCAAGGAAAATGGCCGACGCCCCTGGCCTGACATGCGCTATTCTGAGAACATTTGCGAAAGATTGTCGATTCTAGACTCCAGATTCCCGACGCCGACACAATCCCCTCATGTCCTGCTATGTCGTTTGCGCCGATGGCCGAGGCAAGAAGCTGTAGTCTGCGATAATTCCAACCGATCCTACCAGACCTACCTGGGTGTAACATGCGCGATCTGAGGTTGCGAAGAGCCCAAAAGAGCCCCAATTCGACTTCGCCGTCCATTGGGCCACAAGACGAGGCTTCCGCCGCCCCGGCGCCCCGGCGCCGTGCGTCTGCTTCTGCAATATCGGCATGCCGTTGGGGTTGCGTAGCATTGCAGCTCGCCTCGCCTCTCTAAATTGCTCGCTACAACCCGTTCGCTGTCTGTTGGCCGCCTCATCGCCAACCACATCGTGTTCGCTTCTTGGCCTGCCTGCTGCTTTCACTGCCTGTCTCTGTCTAAACTTCCACGAAAAAGAATATCGGTCATGAGATCAGAGACTTCAGAGCTACGACCGCAGGGCCAAGGCCGGAGAGATGAAGCCAACAGGGAAGCCTGCTGCAGCTTCAGTTTTAGCGTCAGGCTCCCAATCTCCGCCATGCTCTAGCTTCGCTCTTACGCCTCTTCAGACTGCGGCTCCCATGCCTCGATTCCCGCCGCCGATCTCACGGCTCGCTGCCGACGAATGACGCTGTCGCCGAACACCTCCCCGCTCAACTTTATCCGCGGCACACTTACCTGGGCCCTGGCATCAATGTGGGCGACGGATTTCAGCGGGCATCCAGTAATTTTACCATTGGAGCTAGCTGTTTTCTGCCCGCCATGAGCATTATCTTACAAGTACTTCGCATAGTCACGCGTGCCCCAAACACCTTGAAATGCCAGTCCGTTGTCCCAGCAAACCACAGAAATTTTCGTCTTCACTCCAAAGAACTTCAATCATAGCTCAGCCTTTGTTTTGTCCTCCGTCTTGGACTCCAGCGCGTACAGTTCCCTCGGTTGCCCTGCCGCATCGCAGCTGGCAAATTTCCACCACCCCCAGTGCCAAGCTCCCGCGATATTGATCAAACCCCACTTGATCGGCGCCGGCATGGGCGGCCAATTCGCCCACAATCCGTCCTCCGTCGTCCGGTCCAGGTTCAGCAGGAAGAACGGTACCACGTCCGCCGTGCCCGCCTTAGTGACGGTGCTCTTGCCCCACGTCTTGAACGTCAGGCTCGCGTTGGCCGCCTCCGGTGTTCCCTCCTTGGGCGCGTTTGGGTGCTCCGCCATGCCGGCAATGGTGGTGATCTCGCTGTGGAAGTGGTTCTCGAAGGGTTCTTGGAAGCTATTCATGATCTCGAGTAGCTTGGCGCCGGAGAAGTCGGACGGCGAGGATAGGGAGGTGAGGTATTTGTTGAATTCGGCCAGGCCACCGAGGAAAGATTCTGTCCGTCTTGTGTCAGTTGATCGTCTCGAATCGGTGTGATGGATATCAGGTACGTACCGTGCTCCTTATGCGTCTCAGCAAAGACATTCTTGTCCTCGAGGAGATCCTCGACCTTTGTGAAGAGCGACTCTTCCTCGTCGTCATGGTGCGACTTGACAAATTTGAACCAGGTCTGGGAGTAGCCGATAAAGTCGGCCTTGTCTGCTTCCTGGATATAGGGGGCCTGTTGGTAAATGGAGTTATAACCTCGCAGGATCGAGTTGTGCAGCAGGGCCATGTGCGTTGAGCCCAGCGTGAAGAGGTCGGTCTGTTGGAATGTTAGTTGGAGCTACTTCTAATTGGGCCCGATCCCCATTGAACCCGACAGGCTCGTCACCTGGATCCAAGCTACGAACCTTCTTGGTCGCATACTGCGGCGTGGTGACGAGCTTCATGGGCCCGTCAGCCCAGGGCTTGGTGGTTTGCGGTGTGGTGGTCATCATGAATGGCGCTCTGGAAGCTAGCAAGCTGATGAGGATGCTTGGGATCACAAGCAAGAGATATCCGGCCATTTTGAGAAGAGGTCGGCGGAGCCTAGCGAGAGCGAATGGCGCAACTGATATACAATCAGGGTGGAAAGTGGTACGATTCACTGACGTGCCTTGCCGCCTGTTGAGGAAATCGAGGGTCGGGGTTGCGTGACCAAGACGACAGCGGCAGCAAAGCACAGCTTTGTAGTGGACGTCACCTCGGGGCCGAGAGAAGGGAAGCTTGTCCAACGTTTCCGAGAAAGTCTGGAGCTTCCAGGTCTTTGGAGCGTGGGGTGAAGGAAGAAAGAGAGGTTGGCTGATTAAAAGGCACCTCGCCATTGGCCCGTGCTAGGGGAGCGCTGGGGGACCTGGGGTGATGTGCAGGGAGCTCTGGCGCGGTTTCACCTGGGGGGCTCCCGCTAATGCCGCTGTGGGATCATGGCGGTGGCTGCCGACGGGATGGGGTCGCCGATGCGTTTCCTGGATTGGGTAGGTAATCGGGACCCTTGGGAGCCGGGGCTCCGGACCTTGGTGACCTGCCGATGTCCGAACATGTTCGGTATGACGGGAAGGGTGGAATATGGGGAGCCTGGTAAGCCTGGACGAGCAGAGACGGCGGAGTCAAGTGGCTCTGCTGTTGGCGATGTTACCTATAAGTTGGTGATGGAAGCTGGCTTGGTTTCTCTGAGAGATTGCGCTCAGCTTCTGTCTGCTCCAAATCATTGGAATGTCACTGGGGTCTTTGGGTTGAATCGAATTTTGGAGATCATCTTATCTCCCGGGAAGGGTAAGGTACAGTAAGTGTAAGGTAGTAAAGTAGACGCTGACGAAGGTGACATGGAGGTCTCCAATGAGCATAATATCCTTAACGGTGATGACTTTTTCTGAGAATATGAGACCGTGAATCGCACATTGAATTGCGAATGCGCTGTAGCAGTCTCTTAGTGGTGGTACGAATGGAACATCTCCAATCGCAGAACTCGTCACACATCATCGGCTGAGTAAACCAACTTCAGGAGGCTGGTGCAATCAGGCCTTGGCAGTCAACGTAATGAAATATCCACCACTGAAGGGATCTATTTCATCTACTCTCGTCGAAAAGATACCCAATGAACAAGGCATTTGAATTTCCTGGAAGTTCAATCGCCAAAGTTCTTTTCTCACTCGGAAACAAAGCGGTGAAGACAACTCACTGTGCGGGGTTCCAGGCAGGCGCTCGGTTTGCGTACACCCAACAACGTGCTGCCTTTGGCGTCAATGGTGTAAGTGAAGGGCGTCTCCACGCCTTACCATCAACATCCCAAATTCATCACACATCAAATCAACTTACAACCCAACCCAGATTCTCCGGACCGCATCACCAGCAACACTCCTAGATCAACACAACAAGGCTAAGTTAACACCAAATAATCCCAAACCCACACCCGCCAATATGCCCACAGAGGGAGTCTACTACTCACCCACGGGCAAAAAAACCGTCATCCCCCTCGAAAACAACCCCGAAGTCTTCACCTCCCTCATCCACGACCTCGGCATCTCCCCCGACCTAGGCTTCTTCGACGTCTACAGCCTCGACGAACCATCTCTCCTCGCCCTCGTGCCCCGCCCCGCTCTCGCACTCATCTTCATCTCCCCGGCACCAATGTACTACGCCGTCCGCGCCGCCGACGGCACTAAGCTCGCCAAGGAAGACGGGGTAACGTATACCGGCTCCGGACCGGATGAACCTGTAATTTGGTTCCGGCAGACGATTGAGAACGCGTGTGGGTTATATGCCCTCATTCACGCTGTCGGCAACGGGCCTGCTAGGGAGTTTGTCCAAGAAGGCTCGTTGATTGAGAGTTTGCTCAAAGAGGCGGAGCCGTTGGGGTGGGAGCAGCGCGCAGATGTGCTGTATAACAGCCAACCGCTCGAGGAGGCGCATATGAAGGCTGCGAGGAGGGGGGATACGGCGGCGCCGCCTGCGGAGGAGAAGCCTGGGTATCATTTCATTGCGTTTGTGAAGGGGAAGGATGGGCATTTGTGGGAGCTGGAGGGGGGTTCGGATGGCCCGGTTGATCGGGGGTTGCTGGCGGAGGGGGAGGATATGTTGAGTGAGGGGGCGTTGGAGAGGGGGGTGAAGAGGTTTATTGGGTTTGCGGATGGGAATCTGGAGTTTAGTGTTGTTGCGTTGGCGAAGAGGGAGGTGTGAGGCTCTTCATATTGTGGTCTGAGTTTGTGGTTTGTGGTCATGGGAATTGGCGTTGTTTGCTTTGGGAAAGTCTAGATTGTAGAAGGAATTGGAATTCGGCATGCATAGCCCAGAGGATACGTTCGTTTGCAAATGACTTGACGCAAGTACCCTACATGTCAATGAACCCCTCGTAACAACCCCCGAACTCGACTCTTCCAACTCAAGCAAAGGCATGGCCTCCCGTAGGTTTACCCTCACCTTCCTCACCTTCCTCACCGAACTCCCCGGCACGGAGCGAGGTGTGGACCAGCACACCGAGGTGAGCATGGAGAGGGGTTCGGTCGGTGAGAGTTTGGTGGCAGGGCGAACTCAGCCTTGAACCCCTCCATCTGCACGAGCCAGCCAACGGCCCCGCCCGTCCAATCAGCACCCGGCGCCGGTCCAACCATCGAAAGAGCTAGAAGGGCGAGCTTGGGCTGTTTTCTTTCCCGCCTTTGCTGCCTTTGACTGCCTCACCCCACGACGAGAATTCCAACTTCTCTTTCTCCCAATTCCCACACCAAAAGTCTACCAGATACCCTTCCAACCTGTCGACATTGCGATTGCATTTGAACTTTGATTTCGATTTCAACCACCCAAAAGTCATCCACACATTCTTACAGACACATACACATCGCCATGGCTTCCGCAGACGAGCTCAAGGCTCTCGGCAACAAGGCCATTGCCGAGAAGAACTTTGACGAGGCTGTGTAAGTTTGTCTCCGCTCCCATTTGACAGCCACGGAACTGACAGAGTCTCAGCGCCAAGTTCACCGAGGCCATTGAGATCCAGCCCGAAAACCACATCCTCTACAGCAACCGCTCCGCAGCCTACGCCTCCAAGAAGGACTGGCAAAACGCCCTGAACGATGCCAAGAAGACCACCGAGATCAAGCCCGACTGGGCCAAGGGCTGGGGTCGTCTGGGAACAGCGCAGTACGGTCTTGGTGACCTTCTCGCCGCCAACGACGCATACGAGGAGGGACTCAAGGTCGACCCTAGCAATGCCGGTCTGAAGAAGGATCTCGCTGCCGTCCAAAAGGCGATGAAGTCGGAGGCTGGTGGTGGTACGTGAAAGACTCGCACGAAGAAATAAGAGGTCCATGCTGACTGACTGACGGCAGACGCTGGCGACCCGATGGGAGGCCTCGGCAACATGTTCAACGACCCCCAGCTCGTCCAGAAGCTCGCCGCGAACCCCAAGACGGCCGGATTCCTTGCCGACCCCGCCTTCATGGCCAAGCTCCAGCAGATGAAGGCGAACCCCTCGGCCTCACCGGATCTGTTCAGCGACCCTCGCATGCTGCAGGTCCTTGGTGTTCTGATGGGTGTCGACATGCAGATGGGCATGCCCGACAACATGCCAGAGGACGCCGAGATGCGCGATGCTCCTCCCCCTCCCCAGTCGAAGCCTGCTGCGCCCAAGAAGGCCCCCACCCACGAGCCTGTGCCCGAACCCGAGGAAGAGGACGAGGAGGCCGTCGAGAAGAAGAAGGCCAAGGAGGCCGCTGACAAGGAGAAGGCCCTCGGCACCGAGAACTACAAGAAGCGCAACTTTGACGAGGCTATCGCACACTACTCCAAGGCGTGGGAGCTGCACAAGGACATCACTTACCTCAACAACCTGGGCGCCGCGTACTTTGAGAAGGGCGACTATGACAAGGCCATCGAGACTTGCTCAAAGGCCGTCGATGAGGGCCGCGAGATCTATGCCGACTTTAAGCTGATCGCCAAGAGCTACGCCCGTATCGGTACCGCCTACGAGAAGCAGGGCAACCTTGAACTTGCCATCGAGAACTACAAGAGATCGCTGACGGAGCACCGCACCCCCGACGTGAACGCGAAGCTCCGCGCCGCAGAGCGCAACAAGATCGACTCTGCCCGCGCTGCCTACATCGACCCCGCCAAGGCGGAGGAGGCGCGTGAGGAGGGTAACAAGAAGTTCAAGGAGAGCGACTGGCCTGGAGCTGTTGCTTCCTACACGGAGATGACCAAGCGCGCACCCGAGGACCCCAGAGGATACAGCAACCGCGCGGCGGCCTTCATCAAGCTGCTCGAGTTCCCCAGTGCCGTCGAGGACTGCAACACTGCCATCAAGAAGGACCCGACTTTCATCCGCGGCTACATTCGCAAGGCGCAGGCCTTCCACGGCATGCGCGAGTACTCCAAGGCGGTGGATGCCTGCAGCGAGGCGTCCAAGGTCGACCTGGAGAGCCACAAGGGCGCCAACGCGCGCGAGATTGAGCAGACGCAGCAAAAGGCCCTCAACGCCATGTACTCTGCACGGGAGAATGAGACGGAGGACCAGACTAGGGAACGGTTGGCCAAGGATCCCGAGGTAAGTACATACACGCGAACGGCATAGCGACCGGTTCCTCCCATCCGCAACTAGCTTTTAGCTAACATTGTGCACTAGATCATGAGCATCATGAACGACCCCATTATGCAGTCTATCCTCCAGCAGGCGCAGTCGGATCCCGCTGCTTTGAACGAGCACATGAAGAACCCCGAAATCAGATCCAAGGTGCAAAAGCTCGTAGCGGCGGGAGTTATCCGCGTCGGCCGGTGAGAAATCCGACTGGCGTCGAGGTGAGGTAGTGTGGGGAACGGGTGCGGAGGAGGTCGCCGATGGGGGAAGGGAAAGAAAAATTGGTCACGCGTAATGCTTGGACGAAGAAACGTTAAAAGGAGCTCACTAGGTCATTTGTAGTGGTTGCAATGTGACCCCAACAACAGAGATATTCCACGTGAGTGCTTTCGGATGTCTTTGGAGTGTGATGCATGACTTGCGTGGACCTGCGAAAATGGGATACCGTAGTTTGTGAGGCCGGGAGGACTGAGTCGACTTGTAAATTTGTGAGACATGTCATGCCGGAATGAGGTTTGCGATGGCTTGGGGTTGTAGTGGTGTGCCAAATGAGGCCCGTAAAAGTCGACTCGTGTAAGTGTCACCCGTTGATGAATATTGTCATTCGAAAAGACATGAGTCGCTGCCTTGGTTCATCTCATTTAGATGTGCACTATTTGATACCTGCTGTGAGTTCGTTCATCTAAATCTATAGGATCTAGTTTGTTTCTTTTCCTGTTCGTACCATCATTTTACTCATTACGCCGACTTCTCGTGTAGTCTTACCACACAATCATGGACTCGCCCATGAAAGAAGGTAGGTCTCACGCTTCTCAGCCACTTGTCCAAAGTACAGAGACTAACAAACACGCAGCATACGTCCAACTCATCGAAGTCATCGCAAAAGACACCACAGACCCAGCCGCAACAGAAACCCACGTCCGCCAACTCATCGCCTCCCTCCCCTCCGTCCTCCGCGCCCGCGACGACGACCAGAGAACTGCCCTCCACCACGCCGCCCGCTTAGGCCGCAACGCGCTCCTCGTCGCCATCCTCGAGGCCAACCCGGAGGCTGATGTCGATGTCCGGGATGTGGATCTCTGTACGCCCTTACACCTCGCCGCGCGCAACGGACATGAGGCGTGCGTCGCGACGCTGGTGTGTACGGGTGGAGCGGATGTAAGAGCGGAAGAGAGTTTTCTCGAGACGCCGCTTCATGAGGCGAGTCGAGGCGGGTATGCGCGGATCGTGACGTTGTTAATTGAAAATGGGGCGGTGGTTGATGCGCCGAATCGGGATTTGGGGACGAGCTTGCATATTGCTGCAAGACGCGGGAACGAGGATGTGATTCGGGTGTTGCTCGAAGCCGGTGCGAATCCCGGGACGAGGGATGCTGTCGGGGATACTCCGCTTCACGATGCTGCGAGGGGCGGGCACGAGGGCGTGGTGATGATGTTACTCGGCACGGGATCCGTTTCCATCGAAGCGCAGAACGCGAACGATTTTACTCCCCTGAGCGTTGCGGCACGCCATGGACGGGAGGCGATTGTTCGGATGCTAGTCGAGCAAGGCGCGGACGTCGATACGATGAGCAACGAATACTGCACGCCCCTCCACCAAGCCGCATCCGAAGGCCACGACGGCGTCGTCCGTATTCTCATCGCCGCGGGCGCAGACGTGGATCTACAGGATAAAGACGACCAGACACCCTTACACGCGGGCGTGATGTTTGAGCACGAGGCCGTAGTGGCGAGTCTGCTTGCCGCGGACGCGGATGTGGATGTGCGGGATACGGAGGACTGTACGCCGCTGCACCACGCTGTGAAGAATGAGAATAAGAGGCTGGTGAGGGATTTATTGGAGGCCGGGGCGGATCCGACTGTGATTTCGTCGACGGGGGAGACGCCGCAGAGTTTGGCGAAATTGTTGAATCGGAATTCGATTGCGGATTTGTTTAATTCGCCGCAGGTTGTGCCGAAGCAGAATGTCGGGCTTGATGTGTTTGGGGTTTTTGCCATGGCCGGTGTAGGTGGTGGAGGAGGAGGAGGAGGAGGTCATGGGATGGGAGGCAGGGTGAAGAAGACACGCCCGCCGTCGAAGCCGAATCAGGAGGCGGAGATTGAGGCGTGTAAGCACTTCAAGGGGTTATTTTGGTGTCCTGCTTCGGAGTGCAGTTTTGAGAGTTTGAGCGTGTGGGATTTGTTGTATGATTCTGAGACGGAGGTTAAGTTGTGTCCGAGGCCGCCTCCGCCGCCGATGACACTGCCGATGCCGGTACCGCTGCCGGTGTCGTCTCCACAGTCGGCCGAGACGCCGGTTCGGAGCCCCGTTGGATCACCCACACGAACCCCCGCGCGGTCGAGGGCGCATTCGAGAGCGCAGAGTCCCACGGGGAGTCCGAAGCTGTCGCCGCTCCAAACGCCATCTCATTCGCCGCCACACTCTCCTCTCCTTCAACCGCCTGGGAGCCCCGGTGGATTGAACATGAAGGAGATGAGGAAGCAAGTCAGCCAGCAGCGCCGCAAGAGCTCGCATACGACCGGTGGTGGCGGAGGTGCTACACGTAGTGCTCCTAACTCCAAGGACGACCAGAGGCCTATCAAGCGGTGGTTCCATCTTCCTGCGAACAACGTCGCGTGGGTTATGGACCTCGTGCAGCGGATCTGCGCGGTGGATGGGCGGCCTGATGCGGAGTGTAACCGAATCATTGCGTTTATCGAGGAGACGTTTCAGGAGATTCGGATTAGTGCGCCGTATCGGAAGCCGCATTTTCGGATGGAGGCTGCCACTGCTGCTGCTGCTGCTGCTGCTGCGGGAGCGGCGACGGATGGGAGTGGTGTGAATGGGATGCCGGAGGTGAGTCTTGGGCCGGAGACGCCGCCGTCTGGACCGGTTCCGACGCCGCCGGGCAGATCGCAAATGTTCTCCCTGGTGCTTCCCGTCATCGACGTCGATCTTGACGAGGGCACGAAGAGGAGTCTTCAGGATGTTCACATTGGCGATGAGGCCAAGCTTTTCCGCCCCATGGAGATGGTCGGCGGCGGTGCGGTGGCTGTGCCGGCTACTGCAGCAGGGAATGATAGGAGGGCACCGCCGGTACAGAGACTGCATCCTCTCAGCGCGATGCCGACGAATCTGCAGCATTACCTGTTCCCTCACTTGGCGCACTTTGACGCCATGGCCAAGATGCGCGCGACGTTTACGAAATCTGAGCTTCACGTCCCAAGGTCGCTGGATCAATCGTACCACGAGAGTCTCAGCGCAAGCGACCTTGCGCTGCGGAACGAAAGCCAGGTGTTATTCCGGTATCTTCGGCGCGTGGAGGGACGACTAGCTGCGACAGCTGCGTCTGCGGCAGGCACAACGACGACGGGAACTACGGCAGCGGGCTCGACTGCAGGTGACACGATTGCGGAGGATGTGCTGGGGAAGCAACCTCTGACAGAGGATTGTATCGCGTCGACGAGGGTGCAGAAGTCACAGCAGCAGCAACACCAGCAGAGCCCGTTCGATCGGCATGCGCAGAGGGCGTATTCGAGACAGAGCAGCTCCAAGCAGAAGAAGACGGACGGGACGAAGGCGGAGCTAGGGAGGATGGCGGGACGGCAGGATCAGGCGAGTAGCGTGCAGGCCAAGATTTCGAGGGAGAAGAGGAGGATGGATACGGAGAGGAGGAAGCAGATTTTGGTTGTTGCGCAGCTTTGGATTTGGAGGATTGATGAGCGTGAGTGTCTTCTTTTCGTCTCTGTTAAGCGCCCATGATGAGAAGAAGAAGCCGGAGAAGAGAGAGGAGAGGGTGAGCTAACGTTGCTCTACAGACACCATCATCACTGCATTCCCTGATCGATGGGATAACAAGAACGCCAAGACGCTTCTGAACCAGATCAAGCACCGCGTGCTGGGTGCCAGGAACATGCGGTCCGAGAATACGGACATGATGCGCGTCGTTGAGAGTATTCTCGAGAGCGCAGTGGGATACAGCGAGGAGGAGTTCCACTTTCAATTTGAGGGGCCGCGGAGTTATTGCAACATCTTTGCGGCGTCCATTGCTCACGTTGTAAGTTTCTCTAATTTTTTCTTGGTGAAGGGCATAGTGCTCTACCTCGTGTTGCGAGTTTCGACGGAAGCTGACACTAAAACCAACAACCCAGTCCAACGAAGCAATGAAGCGCTACGCCAATTTCAAAGCCTCCATCAGCAAGATGGGCACATCAAAGACGGTCCTCGACGACCTCCGCGCCGAGATTGAGCTCCTGCAGGAGATTGACGACGTGCGTGAGGAGATTAACATGATTAAGCGGGTTCTCCGATCGCAGGAGCGTGTATTTGACGGGTTCCGCGAGGCGGAGGCGGAGCGGGTTGGGAGTTCATGCGGTGGAGTCGGAGTCGGGGAGAAGCAGGGCGTCGTTAAGCCGTATAAGCACCCGACGTTGGATTTCTTCAAGAGGTTGGAGGAGGATGCGAATCGGGTTCGGGACTCGGTGAGTACTTGATTCCGTGCCACGGTGTCTGGATGTCTGGGGTGTGTGTGTGTACATGTATGCATGTAGCTGACGTGATGGTAGATTACGACGTTGTTGGATTTGAGGCAGAGGGAGGCGAATATCGAAGAGGCTCTGTCTGCGAGCGAGCAGTCGAAAATTCTGTTCATCTTTACTGGCGCGACAGTTGTGTTTGTGAGTTTACATCACTCTCTCGCCTGTCTACGGCAGGGATGACAAGGCTGACTTTTACAGGCTCCGTTGTCTTGGGCAACAGGTACGCAGCCGGTCGAAGACGTCTTCTTCGAGTTTTCTTTCGAGTGAAGTAAAAAGAGACTGACTAGGTATTTGGAACAGGCATCTTTGACATCTCCATCGAGGGCGTACCATCGCCAATCAGCGCCGGAACCCTCATCCTCGCATGCGGTAAGTCCCCCGTCAAGAGTCCATCCACAAACCCCCTTCCGCCCCAGTGTCTAACTTACACAACCCCAGTCCTGAGTCTAGTCGCAACCCTCCTCCTCATCGCCCTCTCCCTTCAAATCTACGAATTCATCACAACAGGCAAAGCAAAGCACCTCTACCGGCGCGTATCCTCCAACTTCTTCGAGGCCCGCAAGCTGGAGAAGCTGGCGGCCGCGAACCAGAGCAAGTCACCGCCCTCATCGCTGGGCGCGTCGACCCAGCTTAGCAGGCTGAGGAGGTCGTCTCTCTCGCAGCCTGTGGCTAGCACGACGGCCAACGAGAAGAAGAAGATGCAGAGTGTGAGGAGGCGGCTTGCTGCATTGAGGCCGAGGAGAGGGCTCGGGGGGGTTGGACGCGATGAGGAGAGGGAGGTCACTGGGAAGCAGGCTTGATGATGGGATGGATAGACGGACGGGCGTTCTTTGGGAATGGGTCTAGATATACTTCTTACGATGCATCAGCATTTCTGATAACTAACTTTGACTACGTTTGATGAAGTGGGTTTGTTATTGTTACAACGCAAGGTATTAAGGAGTCTGGGCATAGCGCGAATCTATCAACGCCGCTGGCCCGGAGGAGGTCCATGAGCCGCATCCGCGTATGCGGCATACTTCGAGGTGACATGAATACTGACTTCATCATTCGAGCTACTGTTTCAGTGATTGTGTGGCGTATGGTTTATGGGTGGTACCACTTCCATTTCGTCCGCACTCCGCTCCTCGCCTTGCGAGAGACTTTGTCGAGGCAACGTGCTGGTAGTCCTCAACTTAAGCCAATGGCTGGCTTTTCCCATAGCAGCTACGCATCTCTTTCCGCTATATTAATGCTAGCATTTTCTACCGGATGGTACCTTAGCTCAACGACCCGAAACGACCGTGGACTTCTTGAACAGGGTCAATCTCATACTTTGAGGGAATTCCGGATGTGCGTCGGAGAGAAAGACACCATCTTCCTGTTACACGTGGCAACTTGTGGTGTTACGTAGAAGACGTTGTACACCTTGGGATTTGTGCTCGCCGTCTTAGCCGTTATAGCGTTCAGATCAAACTATCCTCCTCGTACAAGCTTGTAGGCCAGCTAAACAACAGGGTACCAGGGACGATTCTAGCCTTCCACATCCGCGATACCTTTAGGTAGATCTATGCACGCCAGTTTACACCGGCACAATCGGCTCGGTGAAAGGCCCCCAGCTCGGCCGAGTCGATCTGAAGCCGTTAATCTGAGGCCTCGATGGTGCTCGCGGTGTTTGGTCTCCTCGATTTTACAAATTTCGATGAGTGTCAGGAACATTAAAAGACCTCCTTTTCAATGGCTAACGGTCGTTAATGACTTCATCACTTGAAAAGAGAGATTTGGTGCCGAGTTTATTCGATTGCCTACTAGCACATTGCGTACATGTACTAGCAGATTTTACACATTTGCCATTTTGTTTGCTGGCCGCAGAAATTGACGATGCTTTGCGGCGAGTAAGGAACGACATTGTGTTCCCACTCTGTGACGAGTCCCAATTTCGTTGAAACGAAATGCACACAGCTCACAGTTTCTGTACATCATAGTCTCTCTTCAGGTGCGACAGAATAGGCAGCCGAGGATGAGGTTAGTGTAGTACTTTTCGCGGTTCAAGTGTATTGCTGATTTACCAGAAGTGCGAGGGGAACGCATGTGAGCTCAGAAGCTAGCTACTTGACCTACCAGCACCAAACGACCCATTCGCAGTCAGCATTCATCATCAGAAACAGGCGCAGCACACGGACGCATCGTTACAGTTGGTTTTGGACAACAGTCTGCTACTCATGACTTACTCCGACGAAGTAGATATTGGAAAAGGTTAACAGCTTGGAGGTCAGAACCGGACTTTGACAAAAACTCCGATCGACGCTACGGCTAACCTAGTTGCATACACTTACTTGCATACAGATAGGTCGACACTAGGACCGCCAAATTACCGTTTCCAGCATACATTTCGGACGTTGATCCCCTCCCACCTGCACAGCCCTACGGCGCAGGGATCGGACTTTTGCCAAGGACTTGAAAACTCCGGTCGCTCTCAGTTCGAACCTCCATCAGTCCACACGCATCAGACGAAAGACGAGGACATGGCGAACCGCGAGCAAGCCCACCTCCAATGATCACTCCAAGACTTGCTGAGCCTTGACGGGACGCGAATACTCAACACTCTTCCAGTCTCATTTCAACGGACTTGATTTCCTCTTATTAGATAAACCTCCGAGAGTTGGTCTCCATCCTTTTTTTTTTTTTTTCTTTTTTTCCCACCAAGTACCTACGACCACGCAAACATCTTTAATCGGGGAGAACAGCATCGTGCCGGCGGAGAAGTCAGAGGAACTCCAATATCCGCCGTTATCTTTAGGAGTTTTAGAGAGGCCCTCTCAGCTCCGGTTCCGCCGTTCCAGCGACATGTCTGCCGCTTCGTCTCCCTCTCGATCGACGAAAAGTCCTTCGCCGGAGCACTCCCGCGTCCCTTCCGTAGCTAAATGGGGCGCCGCCTGCGCGCCGTGTGCGACGGCAAAAGCAAAGTGTCTTCGATCAAATACGACACCCGGGTCGAAGTGTGATAGGTACGTTTGCGAGGGCACAGCATTCTTTATGCAGCCAAATTTCCATCTCCCGGGTCATCGTACGCCTGCATTAGGGGCCGGGGATTTCCTTTGATCTCCGGGCCCGGGGCGATCTAGACATGTTTGCTCTACCGGAGTGGTGAATGGTGTGGTGGCTACCCGTGGGCTCCATTGCAACCCGGCATGTCTTTGATGGCCCAATGAGGGAAGTGGGAGGAGGATGCTATGCGACGCTTGCTGTCATCTGTGACTAACGGTTGTGTTCTTTTCTTGCGTGATAGATGTGAGCGGCTCTTCAAGCATTGTTCGGTTCAGGTACACAGGCCGAGGAAGAAGAGGCAAAGCAGGCCATCGTAAGTCACACTCTCTATTCTCGGACCCGAATTCAGTCAAGGATGATGTGCTGTGTGGTTGCTGTCAAGTATGACAAGCCGGCACTAAGCCCTGGATCAATGGGGGTTGTGGGATACCGAGATCCTCTTTGTCACTCACTCGGCCGAATCACTGACACCAGGTATCGCAGGAAAACAACCCAGCTTGAAGAGCGCCTCAACCGCCTGGTCAACACCCTACGCGTATCAGGAAACGTGTCCACTCTCCCGAGTGGCCCGTCTACCGGCCGGCAAGTACTACCAGGCCCATCAAGACACTTATACCCAATCTCGAACCCGCCAGTCTCCCTGCTCTCAGGACAACCAGTGCCCGCAGATTTCTATTCTCAGAGCCGCGTCTCCCCCTGGGACGTCGAAGACCTGGCCGACATCAGACCCATCAACATCCCCGAGACCTACAACTCCTTCGTGCCCCCGACATGCATATGCAAGCCCGAACCGGGGGAAGCCCCACCCCCTCCCGACACGGACGAGAATCTCCTCAAGATCTATCGGACCAAGCTGGCGCCGTGCTTTCCCTTCGTGTTGGTACCGGATGACGTCTCCGCCACCACACTCGGCGCGACGAGGCCGTTTCTGATGGCTGCTATCCGCATGGTCTCGTCGTACCGCAGCATGAGGTCGATGCGTGGACAAATGTATCGGCTTCTGAATCATGTTGCTGACCACATGCTCCTGCGATCCGAGAGGTCGTTTGATTTGCTGCTTGGGTTGGTGGTTATGCTGGGCTGGTTTCATCAGCACTGTATCGCTCACGCTCAGCTTAACCAGCTCGTTTCTCTGGCTGCGTGCCTAGTTGGGGAGCTGGGGCTGAAGAGGAGCCCTTGTTTGCCGGAAAGGACGAGGTTGTTGGTTATGCGGCCTTGGGAGCTGCGGGAGCGGACGAATGAGGAGCGGAGGTTGTTGTTGGCGGTGTGGTATTTGAGTTCTTGGTAAGTGCCCGGTCTTTTGGGACAAGGTTGAGGAAGTTAAACAGCTAACATGCTGCTTTCCAGCATCTCGATGGATATCCACCAGATTGACCCCATGAGATATTCGGGGTACATGCAGCAATGCTTACGAGAACTTGAAGAGGATGTGGAGTTTGAGTCAGATATACACCTGGCATACATCGTTCGGATCCAAAGGCTCTGCGAGAGGATCTCAGATCTGAGGTCGAAAGACTATCTAGATGAGGAGGGGGATGAGAGTACTCGAGCACCTCTCTCAGCCTACGTCTCTGGGTTCAGAGCTGAGCTCAACAAACTCCAAGCCAGCATGCCTCCTGCCTTGAAAAATAACGGTTAGTTCTGCTCGTAACCTCCCATAAGCAAAAGCCACAAACTGACAGAACACAGCCTACCTTCAAGTGCGTATGGCCACCCTCCGCCTCCGCATCCACGAACCCCCTAGAATCGACGCCGAGCTCCTCGCCTCCCTTTCGAAATCCCTCGATTCCATCAGCGCAGGCTCGACATCCGCTCTCGACGCCTTCTACCAATCCAATGCAGCCCTGAAAGGCTGGTTTGAAACCTGGCTTTCTGTACCTCAGGAATTCTTTTACTGCATCCCCATCTCTATAGCCTCGCACATGGTCTACGCCGTCATGATGATGAGCCGCTGGTCCTGGCTTACAACAAGAGGCAAGACACCGCCCGAGCCGCAGACGGACCCCGCAGACCCGTCGGAGGATAACCCCAACGTCGCGCTGGCGGCCATGGAAGCCGCCATCAGCCCCAATACCCCCGCGTCAACGTCGACCCCGTCGGCTGAGACGAAGGCATCTTCGCCGTGGCAGACGACGTTGCCTGATGAGGATCTGCCTCAGGTGTTGGCGGCGCTGAAGGCGCGGCTTTCGACGCAGCCTGACCTTATGCTCGATGTGGAGGGGTACCTCAACCGGATCGTCGCCCAGCTGCAGGCCATTGACGCGCTATACTCTGAAATGTCCATCGACGAAGGCGAGTGGCGCGGGAACATTTGGAGTCTCGGCGCGACAAAAGTCAAGATTGCAATGTTGAGACAGCAGAGGTGGTCCAAGATCATTGCTGCGCAGGCGGAGGAGCGGGAGCTGGAGATCCATAGCGCGGCAGGGGAGCAGCTCGGGCTGGGGGAGATTGAGATGCAGGAGAACTTCCTGGCATCGTTGCAGATGCCCGAGTGGGATGCGAGTATGGTTTGGGATCCACACACGTATTATGATCCCATGCCTGAGGACCCGGCGCTCTGGACTGATGTTGTTCCTGGAGATCAGGATTGGGGGGCGGGTGTGAATGGGATGGGAGGGATGGGGTCGCTTGGCCAGATGCCGGAGGGTAGATATATGTAACTTGTACCATAGTGGTCTGAAAGCGGTTGTCTAGATTTCCAAGAAAGCTCCATTTTCTACTTTATCTGGTATCGTGTGATATCAGCTAAGTGACTGAGCTGAGATGCCAATCACGATGTCAACTTCAGGATCGGGAAATGTGGAGTCAGTGTCATTTATAAATCACAAAATTGGGCCAATTGTCATCGGGCATTGTGGCAGAGTGGTCTAATGCGCAAGACTAGAAATCTTGTTCCTTCGGGAGCGTCTGTTCGAATCAGGCCAATGTCGATGTTTTGTTTTTGAGCCATGTCATTAACCCTGGCTTTTGTAATTTTTCATGTGTATCATGAAATCTTTCTTGGTTTATAGTCGTGGTTGCGTCTGGGCAAAGCCAATGGGTAAAACTTTAAACGTTCGTTGGTAACTGTTACCCCAAACTCTCTGCTTTGTAACCCTTCCCTGTCCCCTGTCAAAGGTTGCTGGTTTTTAGTATTATCATGGTTTAAACATCCCTATCGTGCCTCATTGGCCGAAAGACTGGATATCCTCTCGATTCGATATGCATCAGCAAATAGCTGGCAGTGGCGTGAGTTCCCTACAGACTAAGCTGATGTACAACGAGACTTCTGTAGCCTGAGTCTTCTTACATGCCTCACTCCCTCCTACGTAGAGTACCTTATACGATATCATATTCACACAAAAGTGCGGATAAGACGGCACCTAGTTTCATAGTCCCCGGACCAACACAGCTATTGAACAAAACAATTCTTTTAGTCTACTTGATTACGCGTCAAACGTCTACGGCGCGGTGGGGGCAGCTCCCGAAGAACCCTGCCAACTCTTACCCAACAACCCACCGCCGCCGCCGCCGCCGCCGCCGCCGCCCTTCTTCTCCTTCTTCTTCTCTTCCTCTTCCATCTTCAACACCAACTCTCCAAGCAATCCATTCGCCCACCCAAACCAGGCCCGCGTCCAGTCCTTCTCGTCCCAGCTATTTACACTTTCGTGCAAAACGCCTGAGCCCGCCGTCGAATCTAGCACCATCCGCAACTGCTCCTCAACATCCTTCTCCACGTCCTTGCTGCCCGAAATCGGATCATATGCCGTAATAGCAGCAATGACGGCCGCCATAGGCCACGCTTTACCAGGTCCTACATGTGGCCCGCCGACGGCGGAGATGGCGGGGCCCTTCATGTAGTACGAGTTCGCGTCGCTGAGGACGTACTTGCGCGTGTTGCGGTACACCTCGGTGTAGTCGTGCAGCTTCTCGCCCTTGGGCGGATCCGGGTACTTGAAGTTGGAGTGCGTAAAGTTCCAAAGAGGCATGGCGAGGAGAGACGGTACGTTGGCGTCATCCATCAAATTCGCGCCGCCGTAGCCGTCCACCTCGTACGCGAAAATATCACCGAACCCTGGTCGGTGCACAATGGCGTCCTTTTCGATGCCCTGCCGGATCCCAAACGCCTGCGCGCGCATCTCAATCGTCAGCTTCTTGGCTTTTTCGCCGTCGAGCTTGGCCATGATCTCGGACGCGGACTCGAGGTACTTTGCCCACATCATGTTGGCCGGCACCAGGAACTGGAAAATACAGGCGTCATCCGAAGGACGGAACGCCGTGCGAATCATGCCGTTCTCCTTGATCGGGTTCCCCAGACCGTCGTTGGTCAGCGTCTCGCTGCCGCGGTTCGTCCACCCCGTAAACGTCCATGCCGACTTTTCCACCTTACCGTCGGGCGAGTAGGTGCCTAGCCGCATCGCGCCCGCGGCGTTGACAGCGGCCTCGACGGCGTCGACCCAGTGGTACTTGTTAAAGTGCTGCCAGTCGCCCGTCTTCTCCGCGTACGAGACGGACATTTTCAGAAACGAGGCGAGGGAGTCGAGCTCCCACTTGCAGTCAAAAACCTTCTCCGGGTCGTACGCCGGCATGGGGTGGTTGTGCACGTACGCGCCGTTGTGCGTCGGCGGGATGCCGCTCTCAGGCGGCGGCTGGAAGCTGTGGCAGTACGGCGAGATAATGACATAGCGCGCGTGGGCGTTAATGAGGCCGCGCCAGAGGCTGGCGAGGGAGTTTGGGTCACGAGAGGCCTCGAGGAGGGGCAGGTAAGGGCTGATTTGCTCGGCCGAGTCGCGCAGCCAGAGAGCGTCAATATCGCCGGTGATGACATACGTGAGCTCCTGGTCCGTCGCCCTGGATTCGCCCGTCGCCTTGTCCGTCTCGTTGGCGTACCCCCTCCACTTGACCATACTGTCGAGCGTCATGGGATACGCGTTCTCAAAGAGCCGGTACAGGTCAGGATCCTTGATGACGCCCTTCATGCGGATGATGAGGTTGTCCATGGCGGGGAGGCGGAACGTGCGACATTCCGGCCGGGGCCGATTGAGCGGGAACTTGCGCTTGCCCTCGGACGCCGGGCCGGGTCGCGAGCGCATCCAGTTCTCAAAGGACTCGCAGTCCGCTGCGGGCGGCGGTGTCGTCGGCATCGGCATCGGTGACGATGCGAGAGCGCTGGGTTTCGGATCCCCGGGTCGGCCGGCGTCCGTGGGCGGCTGCTTGGCTAGCTCCTCGTCCTTGTTGCGGTACGAGTCCTGGCCCTCCTCGGCGTCGGCCTTGAGCTTGTCTGCGGCGGCGGCATCGGGTTCGCCGTGTGCTACCGGGAGTTCCTTGTCCTTGTCCTGGTTTCCGAGTGGTTGCTTGCCGGCATCACCGCCGGCGGTGGTGGATGATTTACCATTGTTCGCAACGCCGGCTGCTGCTGATCGCGCCGAGTCGAGGTAGCTACCGCCGCCTGCAAGACCAGAGTTGTTGAGGAAGAGCACGAAAATGATGATGAGAAGGGCAATGAATACGACGCGTGCGCGACGTGTCTGTATGCCGCCGCTCAGGATGGTGAAGGCTGGCATGGTGCTTCGTGTTTGTGGCGTCACCCCCTTGGGCGCGTCGTCCGTTCCAGTGAGCGTTCCTGCGAGTATGAGATCCCCGACGAATGGTGTGTGTTTCTCCCTTTCTGATGCCGATAATGAGTGTGGCGTTATGAGTGTTCACTCCAGCTCATCCAGCCCATGACCAACTATTGAAATCCCTCTCACTTCAAGTCAATTAGACATCGTGTGTGCAGTGTTTCTAAAGGGTGGAGAACTCAAAAGAGGAGTTGATGACTTGACGTGCTTCAGGCGACGGTGTCGATTCCCATCCCAAAAGGTTTTAACAAAAAAAAAAAAAAGTAAGGGGGTCGGTCACCCTCGCTCGGCATCCCAGTATATTTGGATTTTTAGTTTCAGGGCGCCGTCTCGGTCGGTTCCAAGCAATTTCGGGTCGCTCGTGTTGCAGGATAATCCTTGACTAGTTTGGTTCTCTACTATGATCAAACTTCTTGCGGGGGGGGGGGCATATCAAGGG
>JFFI01002461.1:1424-22256 GCA_001563125.1 Colletotrichum salicis
GCGACTCAATAATCGTCCGCTTCGAACACATGAAAAGGAGTAGTGTATTTCCCCCACTCCCAGCAGCCTTGGTCAACTCTATACAAGCACCAAGGCAATACCGATACTGCATAACCACTTTCGTCCCTTCATCAACACCTTGAAATCGGGAGCCGACGTCAGGCCGGTACGGTCCGAGATATCGAGCCGCCAGCTCCCAGTACGCAAACATCACGCCCAACGACTCCCACCGCAAATCGGTGCCGGTGAACTGCGCCATCCACTTGGCCGGGTCCGATTCCTCGTCAGACACGCACTTTGCGGTGTTTCCACAGATAGTGCGGGCGAGCGCGGTCAGCTGGGCATCATCCGGCCGTCGGTCGTGTTCGTTGGCGGAGAAGCACTGCGGAAACGTGTCGTACAGCGATATCATCATGTGCTTTGCCGCCAGACGGATCCACCCATCACTCGGGTTCAAATGGCTGTCGAACAGCTTGAGCCCCGTCTCGCGGTCCGGGACGTGGCGGAGGATAGTCAGGCATGTTTCGAGCGCCTGGGCCGTCAGTGGCGGAGAGCATTCGAGCCCGCAGTACGCCGTGGTCCCGATCTCGCCGATGGGCGCCGCGGTGGACGGCTGGAGCTGCTTTAGACTTGATCTGGTCTCTTCATAGATGCCGCAGAAAGAGGTGAAGCCGAGGTAGCCGATGCCGAGGACGGCCGGCGTGACTGCCGGTGTGGCTGCCGTGCTGGCCGAGTCCGGGCTGGTGAGGAGACTTGCGGGGAGTGAAGGGCGGTGCCGGGTCCTGGATGTCGCGCGCGATATCGTGGATGTAGCCGTTGATGCCGTCTGTGATACCACAACGGACCCGGGTCCTAGTTGCGATAATGTTGTTGCGGTATGCTGAAAGGTTGAAGTCAGGGGGGTAGACGGCGCCCTCGAAGCACGCCGTTGCTCCCGCGGCCGAGTCTGTCTCGAAGTTTCTCTTGATGCTGCCGGGCTGTCACTGAGAATGTATTCGCACACCTCCCCGGGGCGCTTCGACTTTCTGCATCTGTTGCATACTGGTTGTGCATGATCGCAGGCGACTTTGCGTTTTCGGCACGGCTCACACGCCTGCGGTCGCCCGTTCTTTCGGAATAAGAGCCGGGTTGGTGTTTGCGTTGAATTCATACTTGAGAACACAACTCTTCTCTCTACTCAACCAATCAAAGAACAGTCCACTGTGTTCCCCGTATTACAAGGTTGAAAATTCGAGCCGTTGTTTCGTAAGAGAAACCTCGGGAAGTGAATTTGGAAATTCCCATCAACACGTCGTCGGCTCGACCGTTAACCGCGTGAAGTTGGTCATGGAAGGTCTCGGCTTCGGCTTCGGGAACACGGACAGTTGGGGTCGGCTTCGGAAGTGAATCCTTGGTGTCCGCTGGTCCCCATTCTTTTCAGCCGTCATCCTATTATTACTAAATTCTCATCGTTTGACTCCTCCACCTCTCTAGCCCAACTCGACTGACCGAACAAAAAACTCCAAGTTGAAAGTAGTCAGACTGGTCGTGCAGGTCTAGCCCAAAACGACTGGCCGTACAAGCCTTCTCGCCAAGAGCACTCACCAACCGGCCGATGCGACTTTCAGCCCGAGGATTGGGAACGCGGCGTGATTGGTTTTTAGGAATCCTCCTCCTAGGTCGGAGAGCCGGCGGGCACCTCCACTTCGGCAGCGATCCCCCCGTCTTACCCCCAGTCGGAAACAGACACTAGCATTGACAAGACTTGTACCAAAGTGAACTTTTCAGACCTACGACTCACAACCGCGCCCTTTGACATGATGCCATGTACATTGGACGTGCATTCGTGCCATTTCGTGACTCAACTGGGGACTTAGCCTGCCGAAGCCGCGTTTGCGTTGGAAATCAACATCAGGCTCGTGATATATAAAAGACCCGCCCATGACCTCCTTGCCGAAACCTGAGATCTAGGCCGTATATAATCAAGCACGACATTCAGTACATTACAAATCCATTGACGATACTTCAAAGAGCCAACAAGCCAATAACTATTTCTTCATTCTACTCCTCCACATGAGTTCCATCGAATCCCAACAATACCTCAAGGCCATCCTCAAGGACAAGACAGACAGTAGCAAGACAAGCAACAGCAAGACAAATACCAATACAATGTCGGGCTCCTTCTACGAATCAGCTTTCATCATCCCTCACATGCAGGCTTCTGCCATGCCTCGTAGGCCCCGCCAGCCTGCTCCGGCACCGCGAGCAACTGTCGGCGCCATGTCTTCAGAATCAACCCTCGTTGACAAGGACGGCGTTCCTGTGATGTCCAAGGAGAAGAACGAAGTCAATGGTGACATCTCTGGTAAGCCGTCTCAATCCTTACAGTCCATTCTCCATCGAACCCCTATCCCATCATTCTCGGCCTTGTATGGTTGACCGGCAACTCGGAACGCCTGGCCTCGAAAAGTCACAAAGACCGAGGTTGCTAACGTGGTTTCCGACAGGTTCGTCGTCATCGAGTAAGAATCTACTCAAGCGTCTTTTGAAAAAGGCTTGATTGTTCCTGCAGATACAAAAGACCCATTTGGGCATACAATTTACGCTCTACTGCATCACATGGGTCTTTTGGAGTCCCGGGCTGGCGTCAGCCTTTTGCTGATCCTTCTGCTTTATTACGACAACTACTGCGAATCATCTTAGCGCTTATAACCGCAACTGGCGCATGGCTGCAGGTCTTACATCGGTCAATATGATCTGGCCATGCTTCATTGCCATGAGAATGCCAACCGCACTTGCTCGGTTATCAGGACCATTGGCCCCATTTCACGACAACAAATCAACCATGCCCCGCGACATAATACTCTTTCATACACATACACTCTTTGAATTATAGTTCCAGATCCATCTCTGCGCAATTTGGGATTACATGTGCCCTTGATCGCGGGTCGGCTTGGAATTGCCCCAGTCTCTGTCATACACTTCTTCGGAGACGCAGAGGACATAGTTTGGCCGAGCGGAACTGAATAATACGGCTCTTAAAGGAGAATATAACCCGGGGGGTTGAAATTCAGCTTGCAACAAAGTTTCGAGTTCGAAAGCCCACAAGGGTTGGGAGCCGTGGTTTGGCTTGAGCCTCTGAAGCCCTAGTTTTCGCATAACGACCTGCAAACTCTGCGTATGCACCTTGTCTTCCGTGGCAGTTTAGACTCTTTCAAAATCACAAATCAAATAGCGGAGAATTCTTTTCCACTTGTTAATCTAAACCACATGAGTGTCCCCGAGTTTAAAAACTTCCAAGTTGCAACATAATCCTGTGTACCATTTACTCCTTTGGGCACATCGCAGGTCATCATCTTCAACAACCACCGCAACAGTCTGACCAGTCGCCCGAGACATACATACACGCACACCATGATCTTCCATACAATGATGCTCTCTATCTTTGGCATGGCGTCGCTTGTCAGCGTCGCACTTGCCCAAGCATCTGAACGTTCTTCCCTGAATACTGCAAGGGACCCGCTCAACTGGTGCGGCCAGGGTGATAAAGCTCATGGAATTGGAAGAGAAGACGACTTGGCCGCTCTTGAGGCTTTCTCCAAGCGCTCTTTGAACCTGGAGCAAGACTCTATTCACGTACCTGTTAAGGTCTTCCTGGTCGGAACGGAAGAACAGCGAAAGTCGGTCAAAAACGTAAATATCCCACCACTAGCTCATCAGCAAAACCACGTCTTTAAGTCTATCTGCGCACCCACGTACTGACTTGATATTTTCAATCAGAAACACGAAATCCAGCTGATCGGAACCACCCTCGAGGAAGGCTACGCCAAGCACGGCATCATCTTCGGCCCCATCGAGACGTACGAGGTCGCCAACGACGCATACGCCGACATGAACCACATGGAGAACCGATATACCCGCACTCGGATTATGCAGCAATCGCTTCGCATCGGCGGACCCGAGACTTTGAACCTGTACATTGTGCCGAAATTAAATACCGGCCTCCTCGGGTACGCCTCCTTTCCTGATTTATTGACAGGTGCCATCGTTGTCCCGGGAGCGCAAGGAACATCGTTTGGCGGGGACGGCATCGTCATCGGCTATAGCGCTATGGACGGTCCTTTGTTCAACAAGGCTGTGATCCACGAGATAGGACACTGGCTGGGGCTCTTCCACCCGTTTCAGGGCGGCTGCGCCGTCCCCAACGGTGACTACGTCCCGGACACGCCGCAGTCGCGACACGAAAACTTCGCATGCAAGCGTAAGGACACGTGCCCTGGCTTTCCGGGCGAAGATCTGGTCTGGAATTACATGGCGTACTCGATGTGGTAAGTTGAATCCTCTTTTGTGCAAGCTGCGCACCTATGTGGTAAACGGCCATGCTGACGAATTTTCAGTGACGAGGACCTCTCTTTCACAGCTGGTCAAGTGTAAGTGGAATCAATTCTTGTCTCTACACCCCAATCTTTGACTCACACTTTGTCCCGCAGCCTTTTCATGCGTCAATCTTGGCATAGTTACCGCGACCCCAAGACCAGGGACCTTCCTGCAGACGCGAATGTTCCTATTCGGACGACACCTAATAAGGACATGATTGTCCGTTCGAGATTCTCCCAGTAAACAGTCCCTCCGAGCCTCATAACTCTGTGACGGTGAGACCCGCGGCTGGAATTTGGGTTATCAATTTCGATAAAACGGTATGACTATCAAGTCAAGCAGTGTACGAAATGGGCTGTAATTCGTAACTCGTTGTAGTGTTGATGGCCTTGAAGTTTCTTTCAGGAACGAACCTGGCTGGGAAGTACGCGAACCCAACCACTATTTAGAACCTAAGAACCAGATATACTCTGATGTGAGGCTAATCATATTCAAGTTGGGTACCTTGGGATTCTTCTGGTTTCTCTCGGCTTAGGACCTTTCAATCATCAGTTGACATTCCAGTTCAATACCGTAACGTGAGCCTTAGTTGGCTGCGCCATACGGCCCCACTCCGGCTCCGGCCCGGTTCCTTCAGGCCGGAGCGACATCGGAGGTAACTTCAAGTCGACAAACTCACTGTCGCTCCAAAAGCATGGGGGGAGGGGGTTTCTCTGTCTCTTTTCGGTGCTACATGTTGACAACTCATGCGGTGTTGAGATCACCTCATTGCCTTTGGGCACAAATGAAGTATTGGCGACATGCACTCAAACAGCGCGAACGTCTGGAACCCCTTGGTCCGGACTGAGCCTGTCTCTGACCAGCGTAGCTTTTTATTCAAGGGCCGTAGTAATAATTGCATCAATCGCTTCCCTGCACCTCAGTCAAGTGTAAAAGTTTACTTGTCAAGCAATCAGACCCATGTCTCCAAGTGGTGCACTTTAAGAGATTGAAATGCCTTTTTGCAACAAGATGATTCTTACAGTACTATATGTATGGCTTCAGGGGCACAGTATTGAAGATCTCAACTGACCTTAGTAAGTCGGCTCCAGTCGGTAGTTACATGTAACTTTTCTATGCCAATGTTTCTCCACATGCCTTGCATATGCTTCAAACCTCTCTGGCCGAGATTACACTGTGGCCATTATTGAACTTGAGCGAGGTCATTGTTCGACTTGAAAGAACAAGACGCAAGCAAGCCACACTAACATGCATACCTTTTGGGTGGTTGTGAACGTTGTGGCCGTTGTGAGGATTTTCCGCAGTCGCATTGGTGGTGGGATCACCAATCGCAAGGGCGTGGCTCTAGCCAGACCTGGGGGACTCGCTAACCCCGCCGGGGGATGTCCCACTCAGCCCCGCGAATCTGCTATGAGTCCTCCCCCCACGTCAAGTCGAGCCTTTTTCAGCTTCACTTGCATCCATTACCTCAGATAGCTACTTATTTCACTTCCCATAAGGACTCAAAAGTCAGGTCCTCGGCCATCTTAATAAAGAGTCTGAGTGTTGGTGTCCTAGCTGAAACGCAGGTCACCGAGCGACTACTACAACCTCATCTCATCCATCTGGAAGCAACCTCAACTCTTCGTTTTTTGACTCATCCTTCACCCGCGCTTCCTCACTTTCACCGCGCAGCCCCAAATGGCTGATCTCATTGTAACCCAACACGGCTCGGAAAAGGACGTCAAGTTCGCCTCCGCAACGCCCGCCCAACGCGAGGCCGCATGGCGCCTCAACGGCGTCTCATGGGCCCCGCCAATGTCCCTTGAGAACTACATGGCCCGCGAGGTTGCGCTCTCCAAGACGGCGCTTTCATCTCAGTGCAACTACTACGTCCTATTCAACCCGGCCGACCCAGAGCACATCATCTCATCCTGCGAAGCAACCGCGAAGACCCTCCTCATCCGCGATGCCTCCTCCTCAACGCTCCGCGAGGAAAAGGCCTACGCCGTCGCCTCCGTTTACACCAATCCGACCTACCGCAGCCACGGCATGGCAACGCTACTACTGAACCGCCTAAAGGAAGCCATGGACGCCGACTCCAAGGCAAGCGCGCTCTACAGCGACATCGGTCTCACCTACTACGCCCGCCTCGGCTGGTCCGTCTATCCGTCCCTGCAAGTCTCCCTCATCCCCGATGACCCTTCCGTCCTGCGCAAGCCCGACGGTGCACGATACCTCGAGGAAAGCGAGGTCCCCGCCTACTGCGAAAAGGACGTCGAACTCTTACAGAAGAAACTCGCCAACCTGCCCGAGGACGGAAAGACGCACGTCGCCTTTGCGCCCTCGGCCGACCAGATGCTCTGGCACTTTACGCGGGACAGCTTCATGGCCAAGCAGCTTTCCGGCCGCGAAGTGACGTACCGTGGGGCGGCTACCGTCGACGGCAAGGCGTGGGTGTACTGGGACCACGACTTCCGCGAGAAGAAGCTCAAGGTCCTCCGCGTGGCTGGCGACCCTGAGGCGGATGTCACTGCGCTGCTGCAGGCCGCGGTGGTTGAGGCCGCCGAATGGGGGCTCGCAAAGGTGCTGGTCTGGAACCCTGATGAGGGCGTCTCGGCTTCGGCGAAGAGGGTGAGTGATAGGACTGAGGGTGCCGTGCGGGTTGTCTTTGATGAGAGACTTGATGGCAGCATTCCCAGTCTGCGGTGGAAGGGTGAAGGTGAGGTCGTGTGGGAGGATAATGAGTATTATGCTTGGTGCTAGATGGCTGCGAAAAAAAGCGTATCAATGATGATCTCATCGAGTTACAGATTCTCTCTAAATACTCATACATCAAGGCAGAAGCCCTTTTATTCTTCCGCCTCTTGCAATGCCAGCGCTTGAATCAGACCCGCAAACCCTAGTTCAATGGCATTCGTGATCCCGTCAGCGACCAAGTCCTGATTCTCAGAGAACGAATCCCTCCATCGCCCGCCCTTACCAAAATACGCGTCAACAAGAGGGAAAGAGAGGCATTTCAAACTTCCCTTACCGTTGGAGCCTTCATTACGATAGTCTTCGAGCATCGCAACTACAATCTCCTCTACTTTTCCACAAAACATCTTAGCCGTTCCCGGCTTGATGGCTTCCTGAACGTCTACCCATATTGCCTCCCGTTGGGTAAACGTTAGTTGGGAGCCGAGCTCCTTATCTTGCTCAAACACCAGCAATGCCAACTTACACTCCAATCGCTTCTTTCTGTCGGATGGAAGATGAATGCCGACAATGTCAATGTGCCGCTGGATCTGCTCCCGCATGTTGTTCATCGACCAGGATGCTGCTGTCCACTTTCCTACCGCAGCGATCCATCTTTTGAAATCCACATCTGACAAAGACGATTGGCCTCTCACCGGCGCTTCGTGGGCGGCCTTTTTTGCTGCGACGTGTATCACCTCTATAACTTGTGTGAGGGCAATGCCAATGACGGCGTATCGCACCTCCCGCCAGACCGTCTCCCATAAAAGACTTCGGATCGTGTCCGAGATCTTCCTCTGGGAGTTCGTTTCCAATAGTAGCACATGGTGCATCGCGTCCGTCGTCGTAAGTCGTGGATGAACATCGTACTTGTCATCCAGGTTCACGACGTCATCTGTCCTTGCAAAATTGTCGTTGAACGGATGAATGAGTGTCACATTGACAGGCGGTCCCTTCCAGCTCTTCGCCATCCGTACGAACTTTCCGACGATGGCAAACTCCTGTTCGCCGACGGATCCGATGGTGATGTAAATCATGCAACCTCCGAGGACTTTAGTAAGGTAGAGGAAGAATTTCCAGAGAGACGCCACATTGTTGTTGGCCTCTTTGAACTGCTCCAAATCAATCCCGGCGTCTATCATGACCTCCGTCTTTTGGACTAGTATCTGATCCACGAGTGATGCTATCGCTGATTGTGCTGTCATCCCGCGTGTCCAGATTAGATACGCCGACGGGACGTGCGAGGCCAACTTGCGCTGCTGCTTCTTTCAGACTAGGGCATGCTGCGGATCCGGGGCGTCGCACTCTGCCTGTATCACTTTTTTCTCGTGAGAGTATCCTGAGGGAACGTATTTCTGCTCCATTTTGAACCACTCGATCCACGCTTTTGATGTGGTGACCTCGTACGTGGCTTGTAACTCTTGGTGGAATCCGGCCTGGACTTCAAAGTCCTTGAACAAATTCTTCCGTATCGCTTTGAACAGGTCTGCTGTAGGGTTCTCGGCGACGGCTGCGACACGTTAGCGGGCTTCCTTCCGTCTCTCCCAGATGCCACCTTGCGTACATTTGAAAGCTTGGTGCATCGTGTGCCTCTGAAGCGGCAGTGCTGTCCGGCATCTGTCCATCGCGTGATTTACCATTGCCTGTCTGACATGGAAGCACAGCTCTGCGTCCTCGCGGATGTGTCTTTGCGTTTTCTTCATCTTGGCCACAAGTTCTCCATATCGGACCTCAAAGGGCTGTAGAAAAGTCGTCATCGCGCGCTCTATGCATTGGTTAGTTGAGGTAGAGCGCATGAAAGCTGGCTCAAGATCATACTTAGGATATTCCTCTCTGAATTCTTCGCGTCTTTAATTACCTTCTCCAGAAATTCAACTATCGCTGCATATAGTTCGGCCGAGAATTCGAGCATTCGCGGAGTTGGATACAGCGCAGTGTACCCTCGTATTCTTTCGAGATCCCGCCCAATGTCTATCATCACGTCGATTACTTTGGAGAGCACATTGGAACTGTTCTTCGTCACCTGTCATCCAATAAGTAAGGCTGCCATCTAAGTATGAGAGAGGTGACTACCTACCAAGAGTACAAATTTCAGACCACCCCAGATCAACGGTAGCCCTGAGAACTCCGCCTGCGACAGAATGTCAAATACTCCCTGGTAGTGATCCAAGCACTCGATCAGTTTCTTAGTCTTTCCCTCCCCTAGGTTCGCCTCTTTGGTCCGTTGTATATCCCAAGCAATCCGATGAAGTTCTGCTTTGGGATCACTCTGCTTGCCAACGGTGTCTTTCTGTAGTACTATCGCAACTTCATCCTTGTTGAGATGGGCCTGGAGGGAGTTGACAGCGTTTTTATATGCCACTTCGGCTTTTCTATAGTATTTCTCAGTGAGTGATCACCACGAGATCGCCGTGGCGGGCATAGGTCTGCTGCAAGAGCCCATATCTTCGGACGGACGAGTACCTTCTAGGATCAGACTTACTCGAACGTCGTCCGGTCAAATCCACCCTCTTTTTCCGTTGCGTCATCAGAGAAGCGTCGAAAGACCTCGTTATGTGGGTTCCAGCGGATGATTGGACTGGACGCACTCTTCGGGCTCCCATCTTCACGACTCCAAGATGGCGTCCGAAACACGACGCTGGTGTTCAAGGAGGGAAATCGGTGCATGACGCTGGAGCATGTCGGCGAGCCTAGGGTTCAAAATAGGTCTTATCAAGGTAGCGAAAGCTCTGAATGATGTTATAGCGGCGTAGTAAGAATGTTTAAACGCACACTACTTGACTGTGCAGCATATACCAGATGAATTTCCATCGAGAGTTTTGATTCTTCTCAAGATCACCAGGGAGAGACTTGACGCACGAGAATATCGCCCTCCTTCACACGAGAGTTGAGAGCAGAGTGCCACCATGACTGTTCATGGGCATCTCGAAGACCTTGGCAGGACCCTCCAACTGCTGCTGTCTGCCTCTGATTCACAATTGCAGGACCTGGGGCATCACACGACAAGGGGTGTGAGACGGGAAGGGGAGAGTGAGCGTATGAAAAATTGCTTGTTTGTCCAAGGCCACCAATCAGTATGAGCACAGCTTCCGTGTTTTCAATGGTGGCGCCGCCGGCTTGTGTCACGAACAGGACACATGCCTTTTCGTGCTGAGAGCCTGAGAGCCTGAGACTGGTGCTTTTCAACTGTCGAGGCCCCTGCCCATGGAATATCAGCGGGTCCAGACGCAACAGGAGTCTCCTGAGGGCGAGTTCCCAGCTGAGGACTGATGGTGTTACAAACTACCACTATTCACGCAAGACTTCCCGAATAATGATCTTGGAGACGAGCTCCAACGCCGTTACTGAGACGCGCCTGTGACCCCAATACTTTTCTCGATATAAGCCCAGTATGAGGAATGTGATGCAAAACGCCACTATCATCACGACACGCAAGGAAGCCGATACTGCCGAGCATGGACTTGCTCAGCTTCCTGACACACAGCTTCGATATGGTTCATTGAATGCACAAAGTTTACTAGCGCATATTTCAGCCGAATCAGACCTACTCGAGAAGTGGTTTCTCCCGTCCGATTAGTCTCCTGATTCTTGAAGCATACATGTGCTGATAGAGAGGCCTGAAGGGTGGGGGATAAAGTCACCGGCATCCCGAAAGAAAACTGGCCGAGTGAGATAACAACTCTGAAAGACAAAGTCATGCAAATGGTGCTCTACGCAGAACTCATGCCGATGAGGCAATGCTTCTGTGTCAGCAAGCGCGCTCAGACAACGAAAGCAAATGGAGAAAAGTCATAGAATGTATGGACGATCGTACATTGGCCCCTAGTCCGAGGAAGAAGCCGGAGAATAGAGCTCATTTTAGCCTGCGCGCCAAGTGGGGTCATGCGGACCGGAGCCACGCCGTGCTCGGTCCCGTTTCCAGACTGATGGGCCAGTGACAGGCCGAGAAATGGACCCTGAATACGGGGGACATGCAGCCAAGCGGAGTACCACGTGACTTTATCGCCGCGATAAGCCAAGGTTGCCATCAAGGTGGTCCGTCCCAGGGGTTCGAGTCCCAGTTGCGATTTTGGGATCCAGAGAAATTAAGGGAAAGAATTGTTCGGCTCGGCGTTTACTTCAAAGCAAAAAGAGGCTACGTCGCACAAACATCACGGTCCATGACCAAGTAACGACCTATACTTCGCCTTTGCCCTCCCGCAACCCCCGTCAAACCATGTCGATACGCCGTCCCAGCGCAAGGTCCCGGGCGGACCGCGACAACACTAGCCTCCTTGCCCCCGATACGTACGACGACGACGCCTCATCCCTCCACAGCACGCGAAGCGACCAGGACAGCGATAGCGACGATGACCAATTGCAATTGCGTGCCCGGAACAGCCGCGAGCTGCGCGCTGCCGACAGTCTAGTCTTCATGGAAGAAGAAGAGATCGAGACGCTAGTCGAGGAGACGCGCAAGAAAAAGGAGCTCCAACGCCGAGGATCTGGTCTCGCTGTGCCGAACCCCTTAAAGTTATTCGGCCGAGGCCCAGACGGCCAGCGGCCCGGATCCAGAGATGGCTCGTCCGAGGATCTCCTCAGCGAAAAGGACAGACGCCAACAGCGCCGCACGAGGAGGAAACAGAAGAAGGAGCGGCTGCTGGAGAAGGCGACCTACGGCGAGGACGGCGAGCTGATGTACGAGATGGAAGAAGGGGCCATGAAGGAGGGGAGCTCGACCGGCGAAAGCAGCGAAAGGGACGACAGCGACGAACTCGACCGACAGAGACTCAAAATAGTGACCAATGCGAAGAGCGATAAGAAGAGGAGCTGGCGCCGTTGGATGGTCATACATAGCATGATTGCCGTCGGTTTCGCGATCCTCTTTCTAGTGGCGTGGAAGTTGTCACTCAGCAGTAGATCGGCGCACAAGGCCGAGTTCGTCAGCAATGGCACGGCGCTCTTCGCGCCGACGACGATCATCATCAGTCTCGACGGCTTCCGCGCCGACTTTTTGCAGCGCGGCATCACGCCGAGGTTGAACGCTTTCGTGAAGGAGGGTGTTTCGCCAAAGTACATGCTCCCGGCCTTCCCGTCTGTAACATTCCCGAATCACTACACGCTGGCGACTGGTCTTCATCCTGAAAGTCACGGGATCGTCGGAAACACCTTCTGGGACCCGGACATGCAGGCTGAGTTCTACTACACCGACCCGGCGCGGAGTCTCGATGCGAAGTGGTGGAGTGGGGAGCCATTCTGGGTAACAGCCGAGAGGCAAGGAATCCGGTCGGCGATCCACATGTGGCCCGGCAGTGAGGCGCACATCCTTGGTGTTGAGCCGACCTTCCTCGATAAGTTCAACGGGAAGGAAATACTTGACAACAAGGTCAGCAGGATCCTCGAGTTCCTTGACAAGCCGGGCATGGAGGACACGACTGCCAAGGTCGAAGACATGCGGCCACAGCTTATTGCTGCGTATGTGCCCAACGTCGACGCGGACGGCCATAGATACGGGCCGAACAGCACGGAGATCCGAGTCTCCATTGAATCAGCCGACGCTATGATGGATCAGCTCTTCCTGGCTCTCGAGCAGCGCAACCTTACCAACATTGTCAACGTCATCGTTGTGTCTGATCACGGCATGGCCACAACAGATACGGCACGCCTGCTTCAGCTCGAGGATCTCGTCGATACCTCCAAGATTGAGCACACCGATGGCTGGCCTCTGTACGGTCTCCGACCAAAGAACCCCGACGATCTTCAGGGGTTGTATGATGGCTTGGTTGAGAAGTCCAAGACGAACCCCAACTTTGAGGTCTACCTCCGCGACGTCAACATGCCCGAGCGCTACCACTTTTCCAAGAACAAGCGCATTGCGCCCCTGTGGATCGTGCCCAAGGCCGGATGGGCCATTGTCACGAAGGAAGAGATGGATGTCGAGAAGGCGCTAAAGGATGGGACGGTGTACAATCCCCGCGGGTTGCATGGATATGATCATGAGCATCCTCTCATGCGCGCCATCTTCATCGCCCGCGGACCGGCTTTCCCCCATCCGCCAAACAGCCAGATCGACAATTTCCGTAAGTGTGCCCCTTTATCTCATACCTTGCCATGGGTCCAGACTAACGTCAGTAGAAAACATCAATGTGTACAACATTCTTTGCGACTCCGTCGGTCTCATCCCAGAGCCCAACAATGGCACACTGCGCCTGCCGCTCACCACTATGGGTACTCACAAGTCTGAGGATACGCCTCCAGAGCCCGAGGACCCTGTACTCCCGTACACCGCAACCCAGATTTCTGCTCCTGCCAGCACACCACCAGCGGGACAGTCGGCAACCCCCGACAAGTCCATCCAGGTGGACCCCGTTCCCCAGCCGACGCCTTCCGCGCCGGCATCGAACGATGACGCGAAAGGAGATGATGAAGAGAGCGAAGGAGCTGATGAAGACGCCATACACAAGGGCAAGGAAGCCATGATTGGAGTTTGGGATTGGCTCAAGGATAAGTTTGGGAAGGTTTGGGACAAGATCAAGGGATCAAAGGGGGATAAGGAATCGGAAGAGAAGGAGGGGTCGGAATGATTTCCTGTATAGAATTGGGTACATGATTTGGCGTTCACTGGTGGGAGGCACATTTCGGTTTTCTTTTGATACTCCCGGCGAATTTCAGTATTCTCTATAGACTGAAACCCCCAAGGTTGTTGTTTCTTCTCATTGATTCCTCATTGCGCTCGCCAACTGACTCATCTCGCCTCGCATGTAGCTGCTCATTCGCTGCAGGCAAGTCTCAATTTCCACGCCCTCGCTGCTAACCTTGATTGACAGTTCGGGAATCTCAGGTACGCATCGAATCGGACTTACCAGAGCTAAGACGTCGTCTCCTCTGAAGATATCTTAAGCAGAAATGATATTCCGTGTAGACCACTATTTAGGCCATCTCACTTGCGCTTCGCTTTATCGCGACGCGATCATTGACGCAGTTGTCTGTCTTCTCATAGGCGAAGTCCACAAAATCGCGATGAATGAAATCAGAGGTAGACGGTAAAATGTTGAAGCCCGTCTCAGCATTAAAAAAGGCTTCTTTGACGTTGATCAGATCCGGAAGAATGTTGCTCATCTCTTCGCAGGTCAGCATTTCGCCCTCAAGGAGTGCAGTAGTCCCGAAAAGCCTCTCCACCCTGTCAAACTCAGGCTTGCCGCTGACCCAGTCCTTGGTGACGCGTAGTCCGATGCGAAGAAGCTGCCATGGAACAGCGATCTGAGGATGACCGCCGTGAAACATGTGGACTGGCCCATTGATTGTCATCGTGAGGGGTGTGATGATAGCCCACTCGTTGGTTCCGCGCCTGTCGGTTTTCTGGTCTAGATGGAGCCAAGCCATGGTGTCTTTCTTCACTTCCCGTAAGGGATAGATGTTTAGATAGAAGAGAAATGCGAGCGATGCTTTCTCCTTGGTCCAGTCCTCCTTCAGCTGGACGGCAACGATCTTCTCAGTCGCCATGATAGGAGTCGAGATTGTGCTTCAGGTTGTCGTAGCTGTGAATCGGTCAGCTTGTGTTGATGAGATATGGCGCTGGAAGTTTTAATCTTTGCTCTGAAGTGATTGGAAAAGCTTAATACTTCTTTCCCAGGTTTCAATTTTGGCAGGAGGGTTTTGCGTGTCGAACGAGATCGGTAGCAGAATCAGAGTGTAGACGGTCAGCAGAGATGTTCCGTCCTGCCACTCAGAAGGATACAAGAAGGAACCCAAAGTCCTATTGAAGTACCAACGCCTGCCTAGAAGCTGCCTACGAAGACTGCGTGGGTATCTTAGGTAGGTACGAACGCAAGTAAAGAAGGAGGCGTATGAAATTAGGAAGGTCACGTGGAACACACCGCGAAGCGTTTCCCAGAGATGAGCACATGTATATTCACAAATGTGCTACCAGGTTAATCAGGCCTATCTCCGTTCGTCATCTGCACCTTCCATCAGTTTGACTGCCTGTGACTCTTCAAGGCTCCTGGTAAACCACACTTCGGCGCACCTTCCTCCCCGGTCGTGCCCCCGGTCGAGTCTCGGATTGCAGATGAAGCTATGGTACGCATCTGGCAATCTCCGTTAGAACAGTCTCCATTCGTGTCCAGGAATCAACTTCACTTACCGAGAATGTCAACACTGACCTATTACCAAGTACTGAACTGGTTCTTGACAGTCACAGGATCGTCCATCTGCAAGCCATACTCGACAAAGTCGCGAGGAATAGCTTGCTCGACGCCAGCTACGTAATAGCCCGAATGTTTAGCAGTGCTGAGGGGAAGCTTCTTGACCAAGATGATGTCGGGCACGTCAATGGCAAAGTGGTAGCAGACAGCCATATCGCCAGCCTTGAAAGACTCGTTCTCGGACTGACGGGTATTGGTGTTAGCCTTGGTGCTAATCTTGGGCGCCATGTTGTCAAACTCCGCAACACCGGGTCCAAAATCCTTGACAATGCGAACGCCGATGCGGAGGAACTGGGCCGGGACGTCGACCCCGGCATCGACCAGGGAAGCGCGTATGTAAGGCCGGTCTCGGTATGCTGAACGGGCTGGATGGTGATGAGGGGGTTGTCCAATGGGCCTTCGGACTTCTGGTTCAGGCTGACAAGGGCTGTGGTGCCTGACTTGAGGAGACGGAAGGGCCTTGTGGTGGGGTGGACGAGAAAGGCGAGCTTGGCCCCGGCTTCGGTCCAATCGTGCTTGAGCTAAACGGAGACTTGTCTAGCAATCTCTACGGTGGCTCTGGAGTGCTCCCCGATAGGAGTTGATTCAGAAGGAGGCTGATCTGAGGCGGACGACATCTTCGATGTGTTGACCTTGGTTGGAGCCGATTCAGGAGAAGGTCTCTCGGCGGGTGACCACATCTTTAATGTGAAGAAGTGAATGTGAGAGGAGAGCGTTTGTGAGCGATTGCAGTGTCAATGGGTGAGAGAGTGTGGGAGATGAAAGTTAGATCTATCTGTCTTTGGGTAGCTCTCATGTAATAGTTATGGGAGAACTTCTGCGGTTGCCTGACAGGCAGTTCGATCCTGAAGAGAGAGACGGTCTCACTTACGCTGTCTTCACAGGTGAAAGAAACTCATTCATTAAATAAGACAAAGAAATAAATCATTAGAGACCATCAAAAAAGAGTTCACCACCGGTGTGGCTACATCTCTTGGTGCACTTGCTGGGATTCGAACTCGGAGACTCGCTAAGCCTGTCGTCGAGTAGGCTGGTTGGCGTTAAACGTTGACCTTAAACCACTCCACCATCCAGCCAGTTTGACCTGACCCCCGACCTAGAGGGCGCCTGCTGGCTGGTGACGAGAATGGAGTTGAGGGGGGGTATGAAGGCATCTTCCTGTGTATTCCATTCAGAAGGTGGAAGTAGGGTGTCACGTGTGGAAAGCCCGGTGGTGCCTTGAGGGTCGGTATGAAGTCTACATTTCAGGCATCAAAGACCCCGAGTGAGGTTCGACTGACTTTAACGTGAGCGTAGTCAAAGCTGCTGCCTGCAGTCACCTTTGACCACCACTCGAAGAAGAGCAGAGGAAAGCTGCATCGTCCTACCAAACAGAGACACGGGTTTAGCCAGGCTTTTAGCATCTTACAAACGCCCGTGATGTCGACACGCGAGAAGTACGCAATATGACGCGGTTCAGTTTTATCATGTCTTGCAGAGAAGTGCAAATCCATTAGTCACAAGTTCTCGGGAATGGGAGCTGTAATTCAAACTAGTACTACGGTACGGGGGGGCCTGGTGTTCTGTTGATGTATCCTGCTGCAGAAGCTGCGAGAGCTATATCCCGCCTGGCCTGCGAAGGTTTCTTGTTCTCGACTTCGTTTGCTTCCTAAACGTCCCATAGGACATGCAGTCATTGCCGACTCTATCGCTGTTAGCTTCCTACTCTGATCCATCAGCCCGAGAATACAGCTTACCGAGAAAAACGTACATAGATGCCATCGTCAATCTGAAATAGTTCAGAGACTATTTCAAAGCTTCGGACCAAAGGTTCGATTCTTCGGGCCGGGTGGGATCCCATATCTCACAAAGCTGTAAGGAATGAGGCAGTGTCTTCTTTGTCCATCGGCGGTCCGATCAGCACCGCGGACTCTGAGAATCGTGGGAGGGTACGTGGAGAATTCCTCATGCGTGGCCACGTCGCCTTTCAAAAAGATGCCTACTTCTCCATGAGGGTGTTGGGCGACGAGAGTATCATATTCGGGCACTCCAGGCAAGAAATCTCGAAAAACAAATACTTCCGCGCTGAGATAAGAGGCCGGAACCTGTATCAGGCGATCATCATACGGGTAGTTGTAGTCCTCCAAGGAATCCCAATGAATACTCCCGCTCCTATTTGAATATAAGAGAACCGGTAAAGACGGGTAGTAGAGCGCGATGGAGACCCATTCGCGATAGTCCCCGGATTTCTGGAATGGTTCTTGTCTTGGAAGCCAGGCAACGATATCTTTTTGCAGGATGATGAGTTCTGGGAAGAAAGATCCCCTAGAGCCGTCGAAATCGATACCTCTGCGAGTCCGATTGACGGGAGTCCAGTCGCGCTTCAGAACCAAAACGATACCAGAGGGGAACCCCATTGCGCTGTGTGAGGTCAAGTATTGCTTGGTGCGTTCTTGAAATAACTGTTGCGAGGGCCTCGGTGCGAAGTGATCGTATGCAAGCTGTTTCAACGTAACGCCGCTTGTGTCCGGGAAGATGCGGAATTGATGCAATAGACAGAGATGATGCTTAGTGTAGGCAGAATACGTGTCGTCGTTGAATGTGTCGTTGTTTCGTGAAGATGGGTTTACTGGGAAGGGGATGTGCAGCATTCCTTTCCAAGGGATTCTAAGTTCAACACTGAAAGTGACGTTGAGGGAAGTGCTTCGGAAAGATTGCTTGTACAGCTGCTGCCTGTTGTGTTCCAACAGGAGCAAGTGGCAGGAGGTGGACGCAGATGTTTCCTCGCCCATACTCGTACTTCATTCTCGTCGTTCCTGACTAGTTATATATCAGGAGACTGAGTAGGCAAGCACTCCTTTGCTTGAAAGGTCCCGTTCGGTTTGACGACTTTGCCAAACGTCAACATCACAACATCTACCAGAACACGTTCCACAATCATACCATGGTAGATCAGAGTGCAATAGTCGTTCATGTCTGCGCAGACTGGACTAGCGAGCTGATAACAATGTACAAGAGCATTAAAGCATCGTACTTGCCCACGCGACCACTCCCGAAAGGCACCATAGCATTCTTCTTTCCACGAGATCAGCTACCGGGCATGGACGCCATCATTGCTCCTTACAGTATACCGGGCGGAGACCGTGCCGAAACGAACTGGCCATTCAGTCCCGACGCCATGCTTCCTCGACACCACCTGACCGTCAAGATTGTTTTCAAGAAGGATTGGGGCCTCAATGACCGAGCGTATCGTCGAGTGAAAGGCCGGGGAGACTGCGTGCGACCTTTCAAAGTTGGCGATACTGCCATGACTGAGTTGTTCTACACCCCAGCCAACCTCCCCCTGACGTTCAAGGTCGTCCGCGTCGGAGTCGACGGCCACTGGCCGGGGACACACTGCAGCGCGGTCTAGGTCCACCGCGACTGGATCAAGTACGGCGTTAGCTAGACTAGAGGCGTCAGTCCGGATTGCCCCTCCCGTAAGCAGGTGAGGATATCGTGTGAGTTTATCCCTGGAAAACTGTCTTGAGGCAATTGTAGTATGGCCCTGGACTTACATCAGATAGAGTAGGACGTGTACAAGTAAACGATTAAGACCATTCGATACCATGACCTTATGCTGCTGGATAAGGTGGGACACGCGCTGGACGTTGACTCATGTGGAGACGAGACTGTTAGGAGAAACACGACAATGACAGGGTCGGCAACTTTATGTAATAGACATCAGGTAGAACTCGTAACTGAGCATTGGGCCTCCTGTTCGCTGGTAAAGTTGTGCCTGCTAAGTGACATCCAATAGCTCTTCTCAGTGCGCCAGACCCGGTGTATGTAATACTTGGAACCTGACAGCCGCAGGAGAAATCTGTGCCAGTGCTTGAAGTGCTAGCAGCATTACCTAGCATCTGGGCTGTGATCAAAAAGGGAGGAAGATTTCACTCGCTGTCCTGGCATGATGGTACTCAGTCATCCGTTCAAGGACCAGACAGCAGCTATGAGAGGGATCTCGAATAGAAGAGACGGTATGCTCGGGAGCTGCCATAAGGGTTCCGGCTGGCGGTGCTGATGAGGAGGAACAATTCCAAAAACGCAACATGTCTTGCTGTCTTCCTAACTTGTGATCTTATGAACCAGAAACCCTCATCTTTTGCCGTTGTTCTTCGTCCTCTAATCCTCCACCCCCATACCTCTCCTGACACTTTTCCCACAATAAGACCTAATTCCAAGTCATAAGCTCATCTTCCTAAAAAGGTGAAGTGGAAACGGATGAGCATGGAATTACAGCCTACTGCAGCATTGGTGCGTTTAAGCAAGAGGTAGACGTCCTTGAGGGGTACACTAGCTCCATCTACGACATGACTTCATGCGCGGAAAGCCATCTCGCAACAATACTAGCAAAGACACCCACTCGGGAGGAGTCTAGACAACTCAACGACTTAGACTCCGTGGTATTGTTATGTCCCATCTCGTGGGTTCTTCAAAGCGGTCGATGTGGTACTTTCGTACTTTCGTATGTTGGCTTGCCCTCGACTCAGTAGGTACATGATTTGCAGAGGCACAACATCCTGTTCGGAAGATCGATGGGCATCGGCAGTAGGTGAAATCGTTCTTATCCGAAAAAGCTCTGTAGGGGATTGTCAATTGGGTCAAGACCCTCAGGGTATCGCTGGAGTCGCTTTACTGGGGGTAGACAGCTTCGAAGCTGTGGTTCCTCAACTCATCCCCAAGTTCTCTAGTCAATTCCTGCCATGTCAGTCCTATGAAAGCGGAAGAGAAGGGATCTTCGTAACAGAGGCTTCTAGGAACTCGTCCATCATCTTACGACTCGCTGGCGAGCTGTCTTGTGTCGTCGCCTGCGCCGCGGGTCTTCGTTGGATGACGTCGAGCGAGGTCATGTGACTTTCTCTCCGGCCTAGTGGGGCCGGCGGTTTCCGACGTCGTCCGTCGCCACCGCAGTCGTCTCTATTCCCAATTAGGAAATTTCAGAAATGGCCAGCGATCGCCGCAAAGAAGATGCGCATCAACTGGCGCGGGATATGGGCTGGTTTAAACAACATTCATGAAGGATGGAAGAGTTTCATCACGTGACGCTAGATTTTTTTCTGTCTCGGAGTTCAGCCCCTTATCGCAAGCGCAAAAAGCATGGAGGGGCATGGAATACCCCTCATTCTGCTCTCATTTTTTTTTCTTGCTGGCTCGGCGGCGCTTCGTGTGAGGGAGGGTCCTTGCGCCTGGGCTGGGGCGGGCGATCGCACTCGTCTTGGTCTTGTTTGGTCTGGCGCCCCTCTCCGTGGCCCCCTCCTCCTACGTGTCCCTGCACTGCACCGCGTTGTCCGTTCATGCTGCGAATCTGGCCGCTCGATAGATTCTCACTCTAGGTATTTCGGGAAGAGAGATGCCAACGCGATGGCAAATATGCATGCAGCCGCGATACTACCTCGCTGTCTGGGAAATCTCGCTCTGCGAGAATGCGAGAGGATGAGAATAATTGTCCCTTGACGGGCGGCGCAGGCGCTTAGAACGGGTTGTTCAGGTACCTTTCACCTGCACGTCACCCTTGAGGCCAGGATCTGTCGGACACCCATGTCCGTAGTACTCTTTT
>JFFI01002461.1:22753-33632 GCA_001563125.1 Colletotrichum salicis
GGCTGCGTCGTCGAGGGGCAAGGAGGGGCCCAGGTTGGGCTGCGCGGCAACTTACCTTGTGTGTCTGACAGGGATTGGGCGGGGTGGAGGGGCAGAGTTCGAAGCTGTGGATGTCTTATCGTTGGCAAAGTAGATCGAGGTCACTCGGAACAAAGCGCTCCCTCTGGTGAAAATTTTCGTGTGTGCCAAACGGCGCTGTGTGTCTGTCTGTGTCTGGCCGGTAAGGTATGTGTGGTCGGTAAAGCATGGATGGATGGGACGAAAAGAGAGAGGCACACTTGAGACGCGGCCGATGGTCTGCCTCGAGGTGGACTCCAACAGGAAAAAAAAAAAAGTCGAGGTGAAGTGGCCCGACAACGAGGGGGAGGACTCAGGAAGGTCCATATTGCCCCTCATTTCCTTCCCAAAGAGAAGGCGGCTAGCTAGTGCCCGAGGGAAAATTTGATCGTGGTGAATGCGTTTGTTATTGTTCATTACTTTAGCTGGGCTGGCGATTCGACGAATTGACATCACTGGGATCTGCAGCAATAAGGCCTGGAGCTTCCACGGTGGGGTTGACAAGGCCAGGATCGTTTGCAGCGCCCCCGCGACACAGAGAGCGCGGTGAGAGCTGCAAAGTGCCCCTCCATCCCCCCTTACCTGTGACATCAACATGCCATCCATCCTGCTGCCTCAACTCCTCCTGCTGCAACAAGAGCTGGATTAGCGTACAATGTGCTCTTTTGAAGTCTAGAGACAGTAATATGGTCAATAGAGACAAAAATGTAAATCGTGTAGGCAGCTGGAACAGTATGATCATGGATAGCGACGATGAGCTTTACCGCCCGTCGCATGCCGCAGGAAGGAGACTAAAGGAGGGGTGATACGATACGTACCTGCCTGGAGCGGCCCCGCTTAGTTCGTGCCGTGGCGAGCCTGAACCAAGGTACAACGCGCTACTTGTCCGTGAGCCACGATCTGCTAAGAAGCCATCTACACTTGGAATAAACAACAACCACCCAGCCAACCACGAAAAAACTGAGCCTGTGAGTGAAAAATTCTACCTTAGGGCATCCAAAGCAAGAGCCTTTGACCCCACCTTCCTGCCTTCTCATCCCTGCAGCCTTTGTACCAACTAGCCCACTCCCCCTCCCACCTCTACTCAACCCACTTCGACCCTCTCACACTCACACTCCACCACCCAACTTTTCCACTCACAAACATACAAAAGCCTCGCCCACCCACCAAAGCAAAGCTTTTCCTTCCCTCTTCTGCTCTTCGTCGTACATACCGAATCCAAATTTACGGATCACCTGTGCAGTGAGTAATTTTTTTAAATTTGTTTTTACCGCACTAGGTTTCACTCGTCGGAATCTCATACTAACTTATCACCCTCACTTAGCTTTTACCTTTCAAACACACAACTCGATCACATCCCACCGCCAAAATGGGTAAGGAAGAGAAGAACCACATCAACGTCGTCGTTATCGGCCACGTCGATTCCGGCAAGTCGACCACCACTGGTCACTTGATCTACCAGTGCGGTGGTATCGACAAGCGTACCATCGAGAAGTTCGAGAAGGAGGGTAAGCACACTTCCACCACATCAACTCTGCTGAACATATAACTAACTTTTTCGAAGCGGCTGAACTCGTAGGCTGAAATACTTGGTTATTTTTTTTTCTTCGGAATTTTCTGACACATTTTTACAGGGCAAGGGTTCCTTCAAGTACGCGTGGGTTCTTGACAAGCTCAAGGCCGAGCGTGAGCGTGGTATCACCATCGACATTGCCCTCTGGAAGTTCGAGACTCCCAAGTACTATGTCACCGTCATTGGTAAGTTGTTTCCCTTCGTCACTCCTCTCATTTCGAGCATCTCCTGCCGCGATTTGATGAGTGATGAAAAATCATTTTTTCAGTTCACTCGCTTACTATTGCCTTCCAGACGCTCCCGGTCACCGTGACTTCATCAAGAACATGATTACCGGTACCTCCCAGGCCGACTGCGCTGTTCTCATCATCGCTGCCGGTGTTGGTGAGTTCGAGGCTGGTATCTCCAAGGATGGCCAGACCCGTGAGCACGCTCTGCTCGCCTACACCCTCGGTGTCAAGCAGCTCATCGTCGCCATCAACAAGATGGACACCACCAAGTGGTCCGAGGCCCGTTACGAGGAGATCATCAAGGAGACCTCCGGTTTCATCAAGAAGGTCGGCTACAACCCCAAGACCGTTGCCTTCGTCCCCATCTCCGGCTTCCACGGCGACAACATGCTTGCCCCCACCACCAACGCTCCTTGGTACAAGGGTTGGGAGAAGGAGACCAAGGCTGGCAAGTCCACCGGCAAGACCCTTCTCGAGGCCATTGACGCCATCGACACCCCCAAGCGTCCCACCGACAAGCCCCTCCGTCTTCCCCTCCAGGATGTCTACAAGATCGGTGGTATCGGAACAGTGCCCGTCGGCCGTATCGAGACTGGTGTCCTCAAGCCCGGCATGGTCGTCACCTTCGCTCCTGCCAACGTCACCACTGAAGTCAAGTCCGTCGAGATGCACCACGAGCAGCTTACTGAGGGTCTCCCCGGTGACAACGTTGGTTTCAACGTGAAGAACGTCTCCGTCAAGGATATTCGCCGTGGCAACGTCGCCGGTGACTCCAAGAACGACCCCCCCATGGGTGCCGCTTCCTTCAACGCCCAGGTCATCGTCCTTAACCACCCCGGTCAGGTCGGTGCTGGATACGCCCCGGTTCTCGACTGCCACACTGCCCACATTGCCTGCAAGTTCTCCGAGATCCTCGAGAAGATTGACAGACGTACCGGAAAGTCCGTTGAGAACAACCCCAAGTTCATCAAGTCTGGTGACGCCGCCATCGTCAAGATGGTTCCCTCCAAGCCCATGTGCGTTGAGGCCTTCACCGACTACCCCCCTCTGGGACGTTTCGCCGTCCGTGACATGCGCCAGACCGTCGCCGTCGGTGTCATCAAGTCCGTCGAGAAGTCCGCTGGTAGCGCTGGCAAGGTATGTTCACCCAACTCACACCCCTCTCATGTGTCTTCATCATCTAACATCTTCATCACCAGGTCACCAAGTCCGCTGCCAAGGCCGGCAAGAAATAAGCGATTCACCTCACCAGGGTTGGTTGCTGAGTTCGCCCATGGCTTCACCGCCGTGGCTCACTCACTTCTACGGCTTTACGAATTCCCTTTGCGTAGCATGAGGACATTATGATATGGCGGAAAGCACGAATATCGAGAGGAAGGTTGGACCGGATGATTCTACGTCAAAAAAGCTTCTCATGATACGTGCCTAGTAGCACAAAAATAGAGTCCTAGAAGTGATTCCCAAGTTAAAAAACAGACGTTCCCATTGCCGTGATATGTTGCTTCCGTGAGGAGATTTCCCCATTCAGAGTCGCCTATCCCCACGGACGTGCCTTCTACTTTGCCGTCCAAATACGTGCCCTGTTATGGTTTCGCTGTCGGACTTCTGCAGCGAGTATGAGGCAGCTACGTGTCTTCCCACGATGTGTCAAGCCCGCGTAAGGTAGTTCGGTTCCGAGATTTTCGGTTGCCTCTCCACAAGCCAAGGTTTGATGGTGGACCTTGATGCGGACCTGGTCTGGTACTTGGGAGCGTTGAATAATGCTCAAACTTCAGCCGATATCTAAATCCGTTTGGAGTCGTGCCACTCATTCCGCAATGGACGTTTAGATTGGACAAAAGTAGCCAATCTGACTAACAAATCTCGGGGTGACCATCCATCCAACTGTTCTACTTCAGCGTCCAGACTAAGAGGAGAAGGCATTCGTACCTTCCTCTTGACCAAAGACAGCCAGCTCATCACGCCCTCAGGAACTATGCCATATTTTCGGTCAAAATAGCGTTGAGTGATTAAACGTTTTATACATCAGTGATAGTAGTACAGTTGATCTACAATTATTTGCTACATGGTTTTACAAGTCATCCTTCTTTGGCGTCTCAGCCTCGTCGCTCACAGAGGTCTCAACACCACTGTTCACAGAAGTCTCAACGTCGCCGTCCCCTGAAGCCTCAGCTTTTACCTCTTCTGCGGCCTCCAGCTGCTCCTCAGCAAGATCAAGCTCACTTTCACCAAAAGCTTGCCCCTCTCCAGCTTCCTCAACCTCAATCTCCTCAACCGCCGCCGCCGTCTCTTCAACTTGCTCAAACTCTCTAGTAATATCCCTCTCCCCAATCCACTGCACAACACCTCCTCTCACAAAGTCCTCTGCAATGTCAAGGTACTTCCTTACATACTCCTTCTGTTCGTATTTTGACAGCTTCGCGTTGGCCGAAGCCGGCACAGCCTCCAAGTTCATCTGAGAGCGGCGACCGCCGTGCAGACCGGCCTCGATGCTCGCGTACTGAATCTTGTGACCCTCGTAACTCACCTCGAGAGTCCGACGCATCTCGAGACCGGCAAACATGTACTTCACGGGCCCGGAGACGCTGCCGTCGTCCTCGGCGGAAGGCAGACCCGACAGCTCCACCTCGGGAGGCGGACGCAGGCGTCCTTCGAGGAGGTCGAGCTTCGCGGCCTCAATGTACTCGCGGAACGCAGACGAGTCGAGGGCATCTGGAGACATGGTGGATACCAACGGCTGTGAGAGGCGCAGGTCGACGGGTTCCGAGGGGTACGCGACGTCGATGAAGGTCTGGCTGAGGGTGGCGACGAGGCGCTTGGGAGTGGCATCCCACGTCAGGGGGCCATCGGGTAGGTCATCCGGGACGGTCAGATGGAGTTCAAGAAAATCGGGGAGGCTGCGGGTTGTTTCCTTGGCCACGGAAGGGTGAGGTCGGAAGCCGAGGACGAGAGTAGTTATGACGGCGCTTTCAGGGTTCGCAGAAGTGACTGACTCCACGATGGGTGCAAGACCTGCGGGCGGCGGGGAGACGGGTGAGAAGATGTGGCTTTTGGCTTTAGCTGCCTTGGCGATTGTGAAGCTTCCTTCGTCATACTTGTGGAGAATTTGGCCAAAGGAGGCAGTTGTCGAGACGTACGGCTTGCTCCACGGAGCATCTGAACCCGCGGCCTGGGCCTCGGTGGTCAGAGGCAAAGGCAGGATGTCGCCCTCCGTAATGGTGAAGGCCCTGTCGAGAGAGGTTTCTCGACTGCCTTGCTTCACCCAGCGAGACCACTGTGTGAGCCGCTCCTTCCACGAAAGCTTCTCGTTACCGCGAGGCTCGGCAACAAGTCTTGCCTTCTTCACGTTTGGCTCATGTTTCAGGATGATAGACTGCTCTCTCGGGAAGAGGGCAGAGTGTAGCAGACGCTGAACGATGTGGCCCAGCTGTTCACCCGTGTCGTCTTGGTCTACCTGTTCACCGATGGCAACTTCCGTATTTCCGTTTTTGATCCACGACACCTCAATCTGCTCCGCTATTAGATATGGCCATCCCGCAATACAGTAAGTCAAACGCACCTCTTGACGCTTTTTACGGTCGATGAAAGTATTGGTGAGCTGGCCCAAGTTCCAGAGTAACTTGCCGTCGACGTTGCTGTCAGCAAGCCAATCGGCTTTGAAATTCTTCACGACGATAGCCTTGGAAGCTTCGTCCAGTCTCTGAAGGATCGCCTGTGTCTTGGCCTTGGTGGCGTTGATCTTTATTATCGAATCCGAGATATCAATACTTTCGCCCGGATCAAGATAGGACTCCCTGATGGCGTCAAGTCGCTGTTCTTCGTCTGCTGGTGTGTTAGATAACATCTCCATTACCGGGTTGCATTACTCACTCGTAAGCAGGGCAAAGAAACGCTCATCAATACGCCCGCTCAAGTAGCCCTGGCCTTCGACAATCTCCCTCATGGTCAAGCGCCAGGCCTCCAGCATGAGAGTCAGTCCCAACCTCTCCTTGGCCGAGCCATCGATCTCGACACTTGCCGAGGGGGTCCAGGGTGTCAACACCTCTACAGAATCGTAGAGCTGCTGCTGCTGCTGCTTCTTCTTCTCCTTCGCCGCAATCGCAGCCCTTGCGTTCGCGCGGCTCAGATATGCCCTAAGCTGGGCAACTGTGAAGCCATTGATGAGGACATCCAGCAGCGTATAAAAGTCATCGTACGCGACAATGGGGTCCCAGGGCCGGATCTCGTCAAGGTTCGATAGTGCCTCCTCCATCGTCAGATCCTTCTCCTCGGCCTCAAGGCTTTGGCCGATGTCGAATGCATCGGGGATAACCTCGTGAACGGGCAATTGCTTAACGTTCTGGTTGCTGCCTCTCATGTCGCGCATTACGATCGCTTGTCCCTTTTCTCCCAGTATGTTGATGCCCAGTGCCTCGGAATGGACGTACACACTACGATTTCCTACGCGACGTCTCGAGAGGCGGTCGAGAGGGTCTTCGCCAATGTAGTATCTCTTCAAGAGAGGACCGCTTCGCTTTATTGGACTACGGGACAAGGTAGGAGCTGCCGGCTCGGTATCGATCGATGCGTCATCTTGTTTTACTGTCGTGGAAGACGTCTGAGAAGGCTGTTCATTGGTAGGCGAGACATCCCTCTCAGGCACTTGTCTGGTTGACGGACATTCATCCTTTCCTTCTGAAGTTCTGGTAAGGCGCTCCCATGCCGACTCGGAACTGTACGTCCTTCGCTGGAGAAATTCGGTTCGAAAAGGGGCGGTTCGAAGTGAGCTATGAGCTCTCGGTCGGTCGAGAATTCGTAATTGGCATCGCAGGCACACACCACGAGCAAACGCTGCTCGCGAAATCATTTGAAGGAAAGAAATGCAGAATAACGCTGTATGAGCATTCACATGCCTTTGCGAGCATACAACCATGTCACTCAAACCAGAGCTCCCAAATTTTTGCGACGGGAGCTGGTGGCGATAAGATAAGAGATAAGATAAATAAGCGCGAACTTCCTGCAGGTGCGAAAGGCCTAAAGTGGCACCGCCAAAAGCGCGTCGCGTCGCTCCGGACTGTGAGTTCATTGAACTTTAGCTGCCTATTCACTTTATCCAACTGAACAACCTACACTTTCACATTTTATTACATGTAGACTACGAAATTTGAGTCTTTGAGATCGTCCCGTCAGAAGCAAATTCCTTTCCGTCCACTTAGAACCAATATGCCTCCTTCACAAAGACGGAGACGACCCGTATGCCCCGCGCCGAATCCTCAAAGGTCGCATTCGAGACTAACAGCACCTAGGTGGATGATGAAGACTCAGAGGAGGAACCGAGGCACCCCCGACAACGGATAAATCATGACGAATCCGCGGAGGAAGAAGGATCCGAACACGGCGCAGTAGACGGAGAGGCGAGCGCAGAAGATCAGCTGGCCAAGAAGCTGGTTCGATATGCTCTGGCCTGCGAATTTTCCCGGACGCCTATCCGTCGAGATGGTATCAAGGAGCGAGGTACGGAGCTACAAAGGACTCGGAGCACAGTGGACATTACTAACGACCGCTTCAGTACTTGGAGACCAGGGCAGGGCCTTTAGAAAAGTCTTCGACCTGGCGCAACAGCAACTTCGCCTCGTCTGGGGCATGGAGCTGCGGGAACTGGCGGTGAGGGAGAAGTTCACAATGGCGGAGAAGCGACAAGGCAAGTCTCAAATATAACTAGAGATCATCTGGCGGCCCCCGCTAACACCGTGCAGCATTAAAGTCCGGCTCCCAAGCAAAGACCAGCTCAGGCGTCTACGTTCTATCCTCGACCCTTCCCTCCGAATACCGCGCCCCGAGCATCCTCACCCCCTCAAAAGCACCGAGCACCGACGCCGAAGCCTCCTACGTAGGCTTCTACACCATGATCGTGACCATCATCTTCCTCAGCGGCGGCGAGCTGTCTGAGCAGAAACTGCGACGGCACCTGAATCGCCTCAACGCCGAGGCCAACGTGGCGGTAGAGAGGACGGAGGATGTTCTAAAGCGCATGCAGACACAGGGCTACGTCGTGCGGAAAGTGCAGAAGAATGCGGCGACGCAGGCGCAGGACGGCAGTGAGGATATCACGTGGCTCATTGGACCGCGCGGGCTCGAGGAGATTGGCGCCGAGGGGGCGGCGGGCATGGTGCGTTCTGTCTGGGCTGAGCAGGCTGATGCAGAGCTGGAGAAGAAGATTGGGGCGAGCTTTGGGATTCGTCCGGCTGAGGATGGAGATGGCGATGTGGATATGTCACAGGCCGAAGCTGGGCCATCGCATTGAGGTAGGCGTGGCGGCATAGAGACAGAGAGAAGGTCCAAGGTTAGGGACGCAATTTTCGGTGGAACGGGATACCCAAGAAGTAGCAAGCATTCCGAGCGTATGCATTTGTGATCAGCCAAAGATTGGCGAATGGATTTCTGAGGGTGTCTACCCCTCCATTACGAATTCCGAACCACGATATCCCCAACGCCAGTGCCCTTGCAAACCCAGATGTTTCTTCCAAGATCCATGCTTCGGTAGTCATCGCTGATCGTTAATCTTCGCGTTGTGGTGGTGGGCCGGCGGGTTGCATCATTTTCTAGGAGCAGTCAGCAAGCGCGTCTCGAATCGCCTGGGGAACGTAAGTAGGCTGGAATATACCCTGATTAACCTCGCACGCAGGAGCTGTGTAGGCTCATTCTCGGCCAATGCCATGTACGACAGCATAGGTGGGTGGCCGGCGATGGATGAGTACGTGTCGCGGTAGATGTTGGTCTTCCACTCCCAACTCGTGGTATCGGGGTGTCCTGTGCCAACGTACTTGGCCTGAAGACGCTCGAGTTCTTGCTGGTTGCGGAGTTTATCGGCCTACATATCATCATCGTTAGATGCTTCCCATATTTCTTACGGACATGTCTACATACCATGTTGTCTTGTGTTGCTCAGCCAAAGTGTGGATGGTGTTTACGCTATCGAAAAGCTTCGATGCACCGTATTGTCTTCCATGGATGCGCCGGCTGAAGCTCGGCAGATGTTCACCGAACGAAGCTGGAAGGGACGTGCACGTCCAAGCTACCTTCACCTTGGAGACCCACTCCTTTCCAACTCAACCACGGACAGCTCAGTCTCCTTCGTCTACCTTACATTTCAACGTAAACAAAGGAACTCCATCAAACAGACAATCTTGCATCTCATTGAAGTTCTTTACTACTCTCATTGTCTACTCAGTTTTGGGGGGTTGAAATCCTATCTCTTTGCTAATCGACATCTTCGTTGCTTACGACTACCACGACAACGACGCCGAGATGAGCAAGACCCAGATCCAGCAGAGGGCTCTGCAGGCCAAGCGGAAACAGCAGAAAAATGAGGCCGAAGCCATCGAAAACTTGAAGAGCAAGTGCGCGGAGGAGCACAGCAAGGCCCACGTTGCCCACTGCAAGGACTGTTACGGGGAGGTTGTGGAGACGATGAGAAGCAGATATGCGGATTCCAAGGATGAGTGGTTCTCCGACAACAAGGCCTTCCTGAGTGATCTCGATGGCTTATTTGCCAAGCTGAAAGACTTTACGGAAGACCTCAAGTCCATCGAAGCTCGGATCGACAAGGAAAAGCAGAGGCATTACCGCGAAACTCTGCCCAAATCGGTAGCGGGACAGATCGCTGAAGCCTCGATTGGCAAAGACGAATTCCAGGCTTTGTTAGAGGACGAGCAGAAAACCACCGCTGCTCTTATTGAGGATGTTCGAAAAGTAGTCGGTAGAGGAGTCAACAACACACCGGGTTTGGAGGAGCTGGCACCGAAATTTGACGACCTCCCGCCAGAGAAGGCAACCGATGTCCTCATTGACGTCTTCTTCCGCAACCCGAGCACGGGCGAAATTCCGTCATCATGCAGTAAGTACGTGGAGAAGCTGCGGTCCGGAGCATCCATCGACGAAGTGATGGGGGTCATGCAGGCCGACAAGTCGGCTAGGTCCAACGCTGCCGGAAACATGGACAGGCACAAGCGGACCCTGAACGAGCTTAAGAGGGCGCAAGCAGCACATGAGCAGGATAAGCTCCTGAAAGCTCAGAAGCGGCAGCAGCCCCCGCCTCAGGGGCCGCAAGTCAACAAGGAATTGTACGATCTGCCGCCATGCCTCGCATGCTCCGGCAAGGTCTCGTCGGACGTTATCGCGTGCCCTCTGTGTTTGATCTTTGCCGAGTTGAGCCTCACTAAGAGGACAGTCTTCGACTCGGAAAAGTGTTACGAGGCGGCATACGTAAGTCGTTTTCTACCACCGCACCAATTTATCGTAGGCTAATAGGGGATGCAGGATGAACACGTCAACACGGCGCATAGCTGTGCCGCAGGGAAGGGATGTATCCAACTTAAGGAGGAAGATGAGGAGATGGGCGGTAGCGGCGAGGGGCCTGTGATCTGTGAAGAATGCGCAGAACAGCTGGGACAGAGTATAGTGTATTGTTCATCCCGCTGCGCCAGCTCAGATTTCCAACCTCATCGTGAAGGGGTTCACATTCCGAATTGGAAGGGACTCGGCATCGACCTCGGCACTCAGGGGGAGCACTTGGTCTACGACAACGATGAGAAGACCAAGTATCACGTCAACGACATCTCCAAGTTTGTGTGGCGGCTTGACGACGCGTTTGATCGCGTCTTCAAGGGGAGCAATCCTGATATCAAAGATGTACAGCGCTAAGGAGATGCTCACCAGCATGTCTCCTTTGAAGACTTCCAGTAGACCTGGTACAGCGCGACATTTCTTACGAGGCGAATCTTGCCCGTGAGGTCGGTCGGCTTACAACAACAAATATATCCCATTCAAGTACCAAAGCATTATGCTAAACCTCCCAACTCGAATGAGTGTATCCGTGAGTGGTTTACGAGGCCCATGGTGACGTTTAGAAAGCCACGCTGCCACTCGAAGACTCCGATGTGGTTCGGAACTTATCGTCAGCACCAAGGCCAAAGCCACAACCACGGCAGCTCAGGCACCTAAGCCGGTTCGGTAAAGCATCCAAACTTTTTTTTTCTTA
>JFFI01002467.1:6099-37489 GCA_001563125.1 Colletotrichum salicis
AACAAAAACAAGTAGAATATAGATGACTTGTTATTTAATCGCCATTTAAAAAGAGAAAAAATGCAAAAACAACAGGAGCCAGCCGAGGATTGAAAGCTGGAATCCTGAAAATGTACGGAGCATCACGTACGTAGTCAGCACTTCGCGGCTTTCACCACTCGGCCATCCGGCCCGGTGTTCGTTGTTATGATGGGAAGGCATCAGGCTCCCTATGGGGCCTACAGTCTCCAATCATGATTATTCAGTGATTCACCGAGTGCGTATTCCTGGGAAGTCTGTTGAACAAAAGCACTCGACGGGGAGGAGCACCTGAGCGACATAGCTCTTCCCTCCTATGTAGCTTATTCTGCTGCCCTTGTGCGCTCGTTGTTCAAGATACAATGTTGTAAAGGCCCAAATTGCAGCAAAATATTGTTACACGTACTCACCCAAAGTCAGAGAATGCTCTACAGCCGTTGCTCTAATCCGCATTTCATCACGGGAAAACAGTGATTTGCCACACATTCTTCACCGAAATTTCGCCCCGTTGCCCACCGCACAAGGTAACTTCGAATACCATGTGCTCCCCTTGGCAATTCCACCCCGTCATCGTGTTTCCCGGGTGCGGTGGAACGCTCCGCACCACCGGGCTAAGTGTCCGTCAACCTAACAAAGGGCTGAGACACAACCCTGGGCGAAGCCGCGAAACCCTCCGGTTGCAGTGGAGGCGTGAGGCAGTCCGACAGCTTGCATGCCAAAGTCAAGGACTAGGGGATCTAGACCGTCGTACCCGAGCGGGGGACTCCCACGTTTCCCCTAGGTGCCGTCAGATCAGCACATGGCATGGGAAAGATGGCATGCGGACTGCGGCCAATGAGATGTTCAGGATTTCAAAAAGCCAGAGACATTTGGATTCCAGCTGAGGAGGGGGAAGAAGTGATTGGGGGTCCCCTCGGTAATGCACATGTGCTAGATTGGAGTAGGCTATAAGATGTAACTGCATGTAAGACTCCTCCGACGTTTCCCGTGACTTAGTCTCCGGTGAATATGAATATTGTGCGACGTTTATTAAGCGTAAGCACGTCCGCTGGTGACTCTGGCTCCAGATCATCAGTTCGGCGAACCTTTCTCGTGACAAGATGAGGAAATTCACAACGAGATTCGCAAGGACTTCCAAACTGCCGATGGGGCTTGGTCGCGGGCTCCAACGTTCCGGAAGCGGACCGGCGCGTGCCCGCCGGTACTTCAGCCGCAACTTCCCAAGGCCTAGAGTGGGACATGAGACATTTGAAAACTCTCAATCATCTTCTCTGGCATACCTAGGCCCATCGTTCGCATGAAAGGGTCTCTGGTAAACCGATACTGCCCAGAAGGTGGCGTATAATCCCTGCCGAACCTCGCCATGAAGAGATAGGCTACAGCGTCTCATCTTTATTTGCCGGAATGAAGGCAGCGAGCGGATTGGAGTGAGACACGCCTTACGAAAGAAGGGAAGAGGAAGCAAAGAACGCCTCACTGTCAGCTTCGAATGCGGCTGAGGCCTCTCGGATGATACTTTCGAGCTTACGGGCCGTGGCGCTCGACATATCTTGTTCGCACTTCAGCTCTCCAACTGAAGCCATCAACAGGCAGCTCGTATCAGCGCTTGCGGAATTCTGCTTATCTGTGGTTTGTGTAACTCGTGCTTCCATTTACCTTCATTTGGGTGATAATGGTAGTATCAGGATGAACTACTTAAAGAGTCCCGTCTTCTCACTATCCATCCTAATCCTGGAATTATCTCACATCACAGTTCACCTTCATCCTCTACTCTCAAGAACCAACTATAACAGAGCATCTCTGCAACCATGGGTCTACCAATCACCACCACCGCCTCCATCAGCGTCCCGGAGGCCAACTCCTTCGGAGCCACCGTCCTCCAGCCACAAGGCGACCACAACTCCAACGGCCGTGGCGGCTGCCCGTTCATCGTCAACACCCACAACAACGGCACTCCGGATACCGCTCATGCCAACATCACTCAACAAGCGACGCCAGCGGTACCAGCCGTCCCGTTGGGCATCTTGAAGAAGCTCGAGAACCGCACCTTCATCGGCAGGGGCTTCAACACCATCTTCCGTCCTCACAGCACCACTTCCCCTACCACATTGGATGTCGCTCCCGTATTGAAGCCGCCCTTCATTCCGGATAACATCCTCCAGCTCAACATCACGCACGAGACTCAAGTGTTCGCTCCCGCTCTTGGGGACGTGCCTAACCGCGGCCTGATGGAGCAGGAGGATATCGAACTCAACGGCGTCCCTTACACCCAGACCATTTTTGATATTACGAAAGTAGAGCCGAAGCCTCCCGTCATCCACTTCGAGCCCGGTCTCTGGATGCATGTTCCCGCCACCAGTATCCCCAACCTCAAGACCTCCCTCGCCCGCATGGCTTCCATCCCGCACGGCACCACCATCAATGCCCAGTGCTTCTCGGAGCCATCCTTCAGCAGAGGAGCACCCGTCTTTCCCAAAGTCGACATCACTCCCTCCCTAATCGGCGGCGACAAAATCCGCTTTCCCAGCCAAGAAGCCAACGACCCCGCCACCTTCCGTCTCCCCCAGAACCTCCAGACGTTCATGCAAGCCGAGACAATCACCCAAGAAATCATCGACGACCCCAACACCGTCCTGCAGCAAGCCAACAAGGGTAAGGACATCGTCGAAAACACCTCGTACACCATCACCACCACGCCCACGGGAACCAACCTCGGCGGCGGCACCTCCAACATCGGCTTCCTCGTCGGCGACGGCCAACAACCCCTCGAACTCCCCAGCCGCGCCAACGCCAACGCAACCAGCATGCAAGCGCAGTACTGGATCTCCACCGTCCGCACAACAATCCGCCTCGAGCCGTGGAGTCCCTCGGAGCACGAGACGTGCAAGTGCTTCTCACCTCTGCCCCTCCGCGACGGAGAGGAGGTGCCCGTCTTTGAGGTGCACTTTGCGATTCCCGAGGCAAAGACTGTGAGTGTCAAGTATACGCAGCTCCAGTACACTCAAAATGTCGATCTCGACTTTGCTAGGCTTAGCTGGCCGCATGTCACTGTCGGCACGCTTATCCAGACAAGCCCGACTGTTCTGGATAAATCAATCTTGAACCAGTAGATTTGATTCCGTGGGAGAGACGAGGCATGGGGCCAATATACACTGGAGTAGCGCCTTTCTTTTAAAGACAGTGGCACTATGGAATGAAGCTTTCATAATACGCCTACCTCTGGTAGACTTTTACTTGAGTTTGATGCACTTGGAATGACCCAGTGAGGGTCTTGTTGGATTCCATCAGGTGTAATATTCTACCAAAATGAGATTTTTATGTTTTCGACCTTTGCTGGCTCCCACGACCCTTTGCATCTGTTGGATTTGGTAATATGAAGCCAATTTTGTTTAGTTAGTCAAAATCAGAAATTAATTCCTCAGCCCCCGTCTGTTCGAAGTCCCGTACTCTTGCTACGTCCTGTATTCGATTAGAGATGCCTTGTCGGCTCACCGCCCTCCCAAGAGCCTAGTTAGCCCCCGACCTATCTTCGACTTTGAAATGATAGACCAAGCAAGCCGGGGAGCCTGTGACTCCTTGATACTACTGTGGCAGTTCCGACTCCGGCATTTTTTGGTTCTCAGAGCGATTCACCGGCAGCTTCAGTACACGCAGAATGTCACGATGGACTTTGCGATGCTTAGTTGGCCGCATGTTACTGTCGGAAGGGTCACGCAGACGACTCCTGCGGTGTTGCATGCTTCGATTTTTGAACCAGTAGGGGTGACTTTGAAGCTGAGTTTTAAGTTTTCTATGTTTTGTAGCCATTGACTTTCCGAGGATCTCTTTCCTCACATTCGAGGCAGTATGGGCTCGGCACCCGGTATTAGCCGGGCTCATGGATGGGACAGGGAGTACGTTCTACAGATTGAGTTCTATAGATTGGGAAATTTTGCTGCGCTTGTGAAGAAGAGTAAAGGTATAGGACATGTCCAGACGATAGTTGCCTATTACAACGAGATTTTTCTACTCTTGATTGTCCCCATCTGGTCTTGTTCACTGATATTGCTCACCTGCACATATTGTTGAGGGTCTTAGGCTGACGGATCTACGCAACTGTCTTGGACGCCGGAACATCATCAAGCAACCCTTCAGCTCAACTGGCCTCACACTGGAATGAACTATGCGCTTTAGTAACGAATGACACTGATTGTTCCCGATCAAGGCCTAAGATCTGAGATGGTTTCCTGCTCTAAGTGAGGATCGGGGTCCCCAGTGCTACCTTATATCCCCGCATATAAGTGACGATCATTGTTAGCCTACGATCTGGAGAAGGGAATGAAACATGACATGATACATGACCAAGGCTGATTCCCCCGTCGAACCAAGTAAGCCTCCATAGGACCGAGTGTCGAATTTGAAGCCCCCTACTTGGACATCCTGTGAGCGTTTTGGGAACTCCATATCAAAGGCTACGTACTCTCATAGATCCATAACCCGCGGCGAGCGGATTGAATCAACGAGACAATGTTGGTGGGTTGCTCAGTTCCGGCACCCTAATCGACCTCATGTGACATTTTGACATGAAACTTGTGTCGCCAGCTCAAAGCTCAAGGAAAGACCCCGCTTCCTCCATCAACCCATCCTCAGAGGTAGCTGCCCACGCTTAAAAGGGAGACATCTACTGCCGATAGTACCTAGCTCTGGAACAACAGGCGCATGAGGGGGTCGTGTTGTTGGCCACAACAGACCCGAGCATTGTTGCGCAGGTACTCGGTTATTTCAGCTACCGATGACGCCCTTGAGGCTCGCACACATCACGAGTAGCAGCTACACACCACAGAATACCTTAGGAAACGACCTAGGTGGCCAACTTGCCTCGCCGCCCTCTGCGTATTCCACCATGAATCCACCAACAGGACAGCCTATCTGAACAGCTCCTTAACCTCTTTCTACTTTGAGACACTGTCACTACGCCTTGGCGCAAGGAAATCTTCGTCATACCCGTCATGTCATGTTCTTCCCTCCTTCCTCCCTCTTGCCTACCTCTTACCTACCTCCTTCCTCACTCCTACGTACCTCCTTCCTATCTCCCATCAACCGTACATGCCTTGCTCTACCCTGCCTGCGAACCGCGAAGAGTAAACCCCCCCTCCCACGCCCATTCATACCCCTCAGCGACACATCAGGCCGGCGAAGGTTCGAAATCAAGACCAAATACTCCAGTGAGGTTGAAGACTGGACTCAGGGGCGCGCTGTTCATGATGCAGATACCACGAGGACATACATGGATGATAAAGCCTTTGTTTTCAAGTACGCTCCACTATCTTTCTCCTTCTCACTTCGCACCTCTCTCTATCCCTTGACCACCATGTCCAACACCACCAGCTCAACTCACATGAAGCAAACACTCCTGTCCTCTCATCCCCCTCAACCGCGCCTCGGCCACCGGCGGAATGTGGATGGGGTATCAATTATATATAAATCCGCACCGATGCCTAGCTTCCCGTCCCCTTCCTTCACATCACCTTCCCCTCGATCTTCCCCCTCCACCATCACCTCCGTCACTTCCACCGCGACAACGGGCTTCTCCCTACGCCCGGTATCACCGTCCCCTTCACCGATACCCCTACTGTCGGCACATCTTCCTGCTTTCTCCACGGAAAATCTTCAACCTGAACTCAGCCCAGCAACAAACACAGACAGCCGAACTCCCCTGTTGTGGAAATAGAAGCAAACGCCAGGCATGGAGAAAATTCAAGAATAAAAACGCCTGGCGACGTGGAAGAAGAAACACCCCCATAAACTCAACAACATAACACGCAGAAATGGAAGAATAAGGATGGAGCTCAGCATGAGCAAGTATGTGTGGATGTTCAAAAAAGTTGACAATTTTTCTGGGTGCAATCGCTAACGATTATACATTTTGATAACCGGGGGAATAATATTGGGGCAAGTCTTGATGAGGATGGACATACCCTCAACTGCCTTTCGATTTCGGATGTGAACCATGGCTCTGCCGGAACACATTCCAGGAATGTTGGATAGTCAATAAACAAGCTCCTCTCCTTGCTGGTTCGCAGCACAGCTTCTAATAAAAAACAGTATCCCTGTCACTCGGCGCGTCGCCACAAGACCTCCATCACCATCAAGTGACGCAAACGTCGGATCGGGGATACGGTCGTCGCTGAGTCGGGAAGCTGCTGGAGGATGCTCGGTAGTGTAACAAAGAAAAACTTGGACCGCGTTGCTGCTCTCAAGTGCATTGTCTGGTTGGGAATATTTCGATAAATACATCTAATTGATCGGCCGATGCTGTGAATGGAATTAAGAGACTCGTAACGTCGTTGGAGGCTCGCCTCGCAGTTGGAAAGGGGGTATGTTGGCGTGATTCGGACACGGGATATACGGGGTTGAGTTGTAAAGTTGAGAGACAGAACGCTTGACAGCGACAGCTCACATGACGAGACAGCAGCCGCAGCCTCCACTCTTCTTCTTCTTTTCGCCGCCCATGGACATGTTGGCCGCAGCAGAAGGCTGCTCGGGTACGCGGACGACAGTCTGAGTCTCGGCGGGTTGCTGGGGCTGCATAGTCGGGCTCAGTGGGCCCCGAGGGCTGGGCAGCGGGCTAGTCTGGGGTTTGTCGGAGATTTTGGGCATGGTCGAGTACGAGTTGGTCTGCTTGATGCTCGGCGACGTGGGGCTCTGCGCCGTGGGACTTTTGGGGGCGTCGCCTCTGAGCGGCCACTCATCTTGCTCCTGCTTCTCCTCTTCGGGGGGTGTGGTGCTCGATCCAGGTTCGGGTGGCTTGAGAAGACCGTCCGCCGTGAGTGGGCGGAACTCCTTGTCGTAGACACTGCCATATTTGCCCTCCCTTTCCCATTGCTCCTGCTGCAGACGCTTGGCGACGGTCGGGAGTAGTTGCTGGTCAGGCGGCAGACGAGGATCGGGCCGGTAGGATCCAACCATCCATGGCGGGTCTCCCTCTGGCTTCTTGACACCGGGAGACAGGTCTCCAGATCGCGTAATCGGCCTGTTCCCAGATATACTGCTCGTAGAATCCTTGCCACCACGTGTCTTGGTCTTTCCACCACCCTTGACCTGAGTCGATGTCTTTCTGGTCGTGCTCGAGGTACCGCTGCCTTTTCGGGGAGAGATATCGGTGTTGTTGCGCTTTGCAGGTGCCAAAGTTGACGCCGCACCGAGCGTGTTTGCGCTACCGCTCCTTGGCCGCGGTTTCGGATAGGCTATCGTCTCGAGCTCGCTGCCACCGCTCCGTCTTCGTCCAGAGGGCGCGTTCCTCTCCAAATAGTACTCGGGAATGGGGGCCGGGCTGGCCTTGGCGACGGGGATTTTGGAGCCGCTCTTGTTCTTGTCACTAATGGAGGTCCAGTAGGCATCATCTCCTTCAACAGCGATTTCCTCAGGCCGTCGAAGATCCCAGGCAGGCAAATCCATGTCCGGCAAAGTCTCTTCCGGGACTCTGCTCTCCGGCGAAATTGAGCTTTTCCTAGATCTCGGCAGAGGTATTTCGTCGTCTGGCGGGGCGGACGTGGTCCTCCTGGAGCTACCGTTGAGCTTCTCCTCACTACGGCCTCTGCGCGGTTTGCTGCTCGCACGCGCCCTCGGCAAGACGATGCCTGCAGCCTGGAGCTCCTGACTCTCAATCTTGGCTAGCTTGTCCCGGTGAATCCACTTGTCGTCGTCGGAGACGGGCACGTCGTTCGTCGATCGCTTCTCATCAGACCCAGCTTTTCCCCCGAAAACATCATCCGTAATGTTGCCCGATTTCGACGTGTCATGGTCACGCCGGTTTGTCCTGTCCCATGATCTTGTGCTTTTCGTTAGAGATATGTTGTCGTTGGAAGCCTTCTTTCGCGGAGGAGGCAGAGGCTCGAAGCCGTATTCGTAAATGTTCGCCGAGCTGCCGTTTTGCGATAGGGGCGGCCGGCTGTTCTGCTCGGTTCTATCCAGAGACCTTTTGTTTTGAAGGTTCTGCGGGACAATGTTAGCATGTGCACTCGCAGGCGGCCTAGCCAGGGCCAATTGCAAAAAAAAAAAAAAAAACCCCCCAAAAAAAACCTGCAAAGTCGGCAGAACCGTAGCCATCTTACCTCTGTGTCTGCCGTTGTATAATTATTCCATGCACCTCCGTTGCCGTGGCTGCTGCTTGGGGGCGTGATTGTGTTGGCCGTCGCTGACGCGGCGGACATGGCGGCCATCGCGTGGTCTGGAGAGCTGGAGGGCCAGCAAGCTCCAAACTCTTGGAGTGTATGGATCGAGAGGAAGTCGTCGGTTCCAGTAGCGACGCAGGTCTCGTGAGTTTCGGGTGAGTTTCGGGCCAAGGACGACGAGATTGAATGGCGGTGCCGCAACAATGGCAGTAAAGAAGTGAAGCTAGAGCTGGTGTTGTTGGACGGGAGCGGGAGATTGAGACTGCGTCGCCGGCTTTGCGTCTAGCGTGGTGGTAGCTCTTCCGGCAAAGCGGATTATTAGGAGGCGCTCACGAAGCGCGACGGTATGAAAAGGTCTGGGCAGGACGATCAGGGTCAGGGTCGCCTGGTGTGTCGAAACAAAGGAAAGCGAGTAGAGATAGCGTCAAGGCGGGATAGCGACCGGAGGACGGGGTCGGGAGAAGAGTCAACGAAGGTGGTACGTAGTAAAAAGGCTGTCGAACCGAAATGGGAGAACAGTAGAGAAGAGAGGGCCTTTCAGCGAGAGGCCATTCGCAGCGACGAGTGCGGTGGTGGGAGAAAGTGGTGGTGGTTTGACGGGGAGCTGTTGTTGCGTATGGCGTCCAGTCTCCTCTCTCTCTGTCTCTGTTGGTGGCCGCTCTCAGCGTGGATTCCACAGTGCCGGTGCAGAGCAACGCAACAGGAAGAAGAGAGACACAAAAGCGTGACAATGGACAAGGACGGGGGAGTGAATGAAGTGGATGGGAGAGGGAGGAGTGGAGGAGGGCCGCACAGTCGCACACACACACAAAGCACAGTGCGCAGGCAGTGTCGCAGTTTTGGTGATCTCCCCAATTCCAACAGTACGTATCTTACTGGGTCTTAACGCTAGGTCTTTTGAGGATTAGCTCCTTTACATTCGAGGTGGTTGGTTGGTCAGACCCCAGCACAGTCCAGGAGAGAAAAGATCCACATGTGCAAGGCGTGGGGTTCCCTCTTTCGGGGAGCCGCGGTCGCTGATAGGAAGAAAAAAACAAGACGAGGTTGAAGGCAGCGAATAAGAAAGGGGAAAGGAGTTCTGGTCCAATGCAGGCCGTGAGATATTGGAGGGGGTTTTCTGTTAAGAATGAGGAGAGGAGGGTGTGAAAGATGGTATTACGGATAAGATGAAGAAGATATGCTGCCGGGAGTAGAGTTGCATCTAGCAATCTTCGTCCCATCTGTGCATTTGCCTTTTGGTTCCCCAAATGTTTCTGCAGAGAATGACGGATATGCTCGGACTGAAAGGCTGGCTCGGAAAGTAACAGGTAGTCAGCAAGAGAGATGTCACTCTCGTCATTCGATAAACAGTCTGTGAATGAGGGGAAGGAGGGGGACGAGCAGCTGCCTACCTTAAAAGGTGCATCGCTATGTATTCCGTATACGAAGTACCTTAGTTCACCATACCAGCAACAAGCAGCTGGAACGATCCATTGCGCTTGCTGTTTGCCGCATTTCATTGGCGAACACTCACAAAGACCAACAACGACCGCTAGATGCGCTTGTTACCGGTGTGTTTCTTCCTCCCGATGGACAGACGCGCGAATGCAAGACGGCTGCAACAGAAGGGCCAATGAAGGGTGCCAGACGTCTATCCAGAGACGTAGAGAGGTCCCGTGCAACGACCCACATGCTCTTCGTGTGACACTGACGCTGCATCGCACACCAGACAAAGAAAGGTTCAATGGCATGGCGTTGATTCAGAGGGAGTCTGGGAGAGACATGGGCGAAGGTCAAACCGTCAAAGTGGCCCGTCGCTTCTGCAACACCAACAGGTGAGTGGCAGACAGGCACAGGCAGGCGCATACCGGTGGAGGGAAGGGAGACAGTGCTGTCAGTGCATCATGTGCGCTCGGACAGCTTACTCTTGCGACTAGATGCTCCTGCAGTTTACTTTGCTCCCTTGGCTTAAGTATCATGTTGAGTCCATTCCCGTCGTCAGAATCCATACCAATGGCAGGTTCCCACAACGGAGCCGCAAGCAGTGCATGAAAAGAAAAGGAGGATAACCCCTCTTCTCCTAATGCAGTGAGTTCCTCGTAATTGCGGTGGAGTTGGACCGTTGAAGAACGATGGGTCGAACGGCCGGGAACGGGGTGTGTTGCACAGCAAATGGAACGTGGGTTTGTCCTTTGGAATGCCAGCCGCGGGCACTTGCTGGACCGGATATGCTTAGCATAAGTGATAAGCCAGACATCGTCATCTGTCAATCCAGGCTCATCCCATCCAGATCAGCCAGCTAACCAGGACCCAAATTCAACGTCACCTATACTCCGTACCCATCAGCGAGATCGGACTTGGTTGAGTTTGTTTATTTATATCCACGTCGTCATTCTTGAGCAAGATTTTATTCCAAGGTGTTGATGCCAACTGCAATAGTGTTTGGGGGCATATGCGTGAACAAAACCAAAACCTCAGGCGGTCAAAAGTTGTGCTAGGTTCATTGCTTATGTAAGTCAACCCCCAGCAAGACGCGATGCCGCACTGTGCCGGCACCATTCTAGACCCTCGAGGCCAAAGACCCCCCCCCACCCCCCCGGCACTGGTCATTTGCGCCTCCTGGCGGCCCTGGCCCAGGCAATCAATCCCAAAAACCGCCAACCAGGAATCTCAACGGTCTGTGCTCAGTTGCTGTGCCTCTTGCTTCCCAATTTCAAGTTCTCAATCTTTTCTCCCTGGGAAGTTGGAACTACTCCGTACGGAGTGAGAACGCAATCTCTCAGTCGTCACTCGTTTCCCCGCCGCTGGAATTTGCATTCTGCCACCATCCACGAGATCCTCAAGACAAGACGAGAGAGGGTGGCTGATGCCTTCTCTTCCTTTTCGTATCTGCGCGCTGAGACTGTGACTGCGCATGCGCCCGTGTCCCGCATCACAAAACCCCCCATTTCGGAAACTCTGCTTTCTTTTTTAATACCTCGCCTGTAGACCGTGTTGTCTCTCGATCTGAGTATTCGCATGATACCGACTGCTGACCCTTCTTCTTTTACGGCAGCAAGCCTCTCTGAACTCACGAGTTTCCCAGGAAGTCACAAACTGGGGATGCGAGTTAACAAGATCCCTTCACCGCCGGTATGGCCAATGGCGGCGCTTCGTTTCTCCTGGGATCCCGCTTGACGGAAATGGAAGATACCCAAGTACCTCACCGGCCCCACATCCGATGATTTCCCACGTCTTTAGCCAATTACACATACCCTTTAATGAACAACCATTCGACCAGGCACAGAGCGCGGCCACACCGAACAGACGTTCATCCATTCCACACATTGAAACGTCCCCTATTCTTTCCTTCTAGAAGAACCACCAGGCTCATGATCTCATTCTTGTCGCTTTCCCCTCTGCAGCTTGGCTTTGAAACTGCAGGGGACCCCGAATTTCCAGATCGTCCTTTCCTGATAATTTCCGAACGACTCTGGCCGCTGAGGAACGTTCAGTAGGGGCCGATCGACCAAAGTTGGCGAGAGGATCTAGCCTATGTAATTAATACGGGGCATTCAGAATCAACTCTCACATTAGGTATGCCACTGTTGAAGTGAGCATAAGTATTTCATTCATCGTACCTCGGCATCTGTATATAAATATGCCCACCAGAAAACCACAGAGCATCGATTAGACCCTGATTCCAGATACTACGAAGAGCGGGACCTTGCACCACGGCAGAACCTGGGGTGAAAATAAGTTAATCCCGGTATCCAATCTCAAGCGCCAACGTCAGCCCAGCGGGAGAAAAAGCAGGAAACTAAAGGAATCGAAAGCAAGCAATCAAGTGTTGACCTCGCATGCAGGAAGGGGCTCACCTAGTCTCCACGGTTATACAGCCCTCACCTGTCAAATCCAATAGCCCTGTCATTACTTGCTGGAAGAATGGATCGAGAGTCGAAGTTATCAATAACGCTATTCTAGGAACTAGTCCTCTAGGTATGTTGACTGCGTTGATTGATACAGGCTATACTGAAACATACTCAACTCAAGCAGACTAGCGTTATTGTACCTCGACTCGACAATCGACCGTGAAGATATCAACGAGTATCTTCAACAGTGTGGAACCAAATGCCCAAGCCTCCATACGCGAATCTAGGTTGAGATGTGATTCCAAGTCTGCAATACCACTCTAACTTCACAGACCACTTCAGGACTGCTGCAATGATGTCGAATACGTCGAGGATACCAACAACCCTAAGACCAGCAACAAGAAAGTAATTGTGACCTTCGTAAAGGGCTCCAGATTGGATATTGGTAGAAATGGCAGTATCGGCCTGACAAGAAAGCATTAGTCATAAACCCTTAATAGACCAGGATCTGAGGAGAAACTTACCACCGAGTCACATAGCAACCAGTGAGTACCCCACGGAAGCCTACTTGGGGCAGCCAATACCCAGACCAGTATCAAAGGCGCAGCAATCGGCGCCACATGTCTTCGAGTGCGATTTAGGGCAGATGGTGCCCTGCGGGAAGTTGATATAACCGCCTTGTCTGACTCTCGCGTCGTTGTCCCGGTAGCAGCAGTTTTCGACAGTCTTCTTGTTCCAGTTGCAATAGGCCGAAGCTTGACCGAAGAAGCCTAGAGCAGCAACGGCGACCCTGAAGATAGATGAGGAATGCATGGCGAGGTTTGGAAGATATACTTCTAAAAAGAAGAGAGGTAAAAGAATGTCTTTAGTGAGAGGAAACTAAAAGTGAAGGATGAAGTAAACGTTGTTACTGAAGCAGTGAAGACTGAAGTGATGATGAGACATGTTTTCCATGGGAAGTTGGAAATTATTATATACTTATTGTAGCCGTGACCTTGAGAGAGATGTGAGTTCGGGTTTCGTAAGACAACGAGTTGACTGAATCAGTTGCAATGCCCAGCACATGAAATGTGAAAGGTGAACTTTGTTATCTTGAGAGATTTCAGTCTATATTGTCGAGGTTCATGTCGAGTATGGACAATTTGCGACCTGTGTTGAGAACTTGAGCAACGAACGCCCTTTGCTCACGTCCCACATTCAGTCTTCTAGGCTGATGCCAAGGGTTCACATCGCACGATACTCATAGAATAGATCTACAGAGCACCGGGCAGAAGTTATACATCCTTTGTCAGATACTTTCTACATGACTAAACCCCATCTTTTCCTCCCTCTTCTCCTCTAAATTCCTAGCCCGACCTAGTTGACGTGAACCCTTTACAGTTGTGAAGGGGGGCGCGCAACTGCTGACCTAGCGTATAGCTTTGGTATTGCTGCGAAGGACGGGAGAGACGCCTGGTTCAACGAATTGGTGCTTCAGTCAATGTCTATCTAAATCCAAAGAGCGGAAAGGAAGCTATCCCACCGGGCACGGCAAGTTCTGCTCCAAGCCTCCAAGTGGCTGGTGCGGTGTGTTACATGGACCAACTACCTAGCGTGTTGGCGTGAAATGGACGTACCGTTGGCATGGGCAGATCGCATGCTTAACCTTCTGGGCATTTAGCCTGGAACATTGCCAAGATTATTCAGCAGTACTATGTCTGTACGGAGTAGTTCGTATGACTTACGGGCTTTTTCTCGCCGGAAGAAAAGGCAAGCAGGGCTCCAGCGTGATTAGACTAGTATCTAGAGTATCGATGGAGAATATACCAGGCTTCTGGTTGGCAATTCACTTTGATGATGGCTGGAGAATGTGTTGTTTGACTCTTGAGCCTCACCTCCGCTTATTGCTGCAACGCTTCTTAGTTCCACCATTTGCGGTTATAGCCTAGTAGCTTTTCTTTCATTAGCTGTTTGCACCCTCACAATTTGGTCAATCATTGACTTAGAAAGGCAGGAAATGCTGTTCTTTGTTCTGCTAATTGATCCACTGGCATATTGCCCCGGGGCGCTGGATTTATCGAAAATCTAGGTTGACTTTACCAGTCGTTCTTGTCGTTGCTACATTCAGTCTCCCCGCGGTGAGAGTGGAGCCCTTGTCGCAGGTCTACCGAACCGTAGGCGTCATTACCTTTTTCTTCCGTAGTCTATTCTTATTTTGATTCAGCAGATTGAGTCGTGCTAGCTAGAGATTTGCTATGGTCTCACTGTGATCGAAGGCCTTGATGTCGAACGGTGGGCGCGCGGATTTGGCATGAAGTGTGATGAAAATCACTGGATGTCTCCTTGAGCAGAGAAAGTATGAACGGGGTAAAATGGCGGGGTGCATGACAAGATTGAAATGAGTACCAAGAGATAGCCGCAGGGTAAGTCGCCGCACTAATCCTAGGGAACACACAGCGCATCGCAATTGAACACAATACTACAGGTATGGATTGGGTTTGCGTAAAGACTGTAGGCAGCTGTGCTGCAGCGTGAGGTGAGTGAAGCGCACGTGAGGTAATTCCAAAAAAAAATTATTTTTTATTTTTATGATGGTGCAGAAACACTACTCAGCCCACCGAGCTCTCGGGGCCACCGAAACTACTAAGACTTGGGGTTGCGCCCGTGCTTTGACGTGGGCCATAGCGCCTGCCTCCGGAGCAAGCCGTTGCTTAGACGCAGTATCACCAGTCCATCAGGTAGGCTCCCAGGTCGTACCCAGGACCTGGCGTCAAGAGAGACGTGAATCGCCGGCACCATAGCCGCGGCACTTGGGACCTAGGGGCAAGGTACGACCACCGCACCCCGTCTATCGAATATCGAATTATATCAACGACACGCGGCCCGAACTCACCATCAACCCCATCATCTGCCGGCCGCCACTCGCCTCTCAGAGCCCCGCTTCGGCACGGCCCCGAGTCCATGACTGGGCCCTCCAACATCGCCGGGATTATGGACCACACCGGCACCTCTGACCATCCGCAACCGCAGCCGCAGCCGCAGCCGATGCTGCGGAGGACCCGGTTCGTCTGCGTCTCGGACACCCACAACACTACCGTCAAGTTGCCAAAGGGTGACGTGCTGATCCACGCGGGGGACCTGACCAACCAAGGCAACTATTCCGAGGTACGTGCTCCATTCGTGCCCTTTCTGTAGTTGTATGGAGAGACAGAAAGACAAGAAGGAAGTTCCTAGTTGTCGACCAAGGAACTTATCCGTCCGGGAACCATGTGGGAGGCGCCCGGGGATAGATGAGTTACTCTCTACTAGTATCTGGGTCCATCATAGCAACAGAGTAAACAAAATATGGGCTCGCCGAGTGTAGTCCACTTCCTTCTTGGCGTATCCTGTATGGAACAAGTAACTGACGCCATCACCAGTTATCAAGGGCAGTCCAATGGCTCGAAAAAGCAGACTTTGAAACCAAAATCGTCGTCGCAGGTACGCACACTGTCAGCCCCCCCTCAAAACCTCCTCACCTGGACAAGAAAACACACGTTCATCCCTTCACCTCAAAACACTGACCGAACCCCGCCCAGGGAACCATGACATAACCCTAGACCAAGACTTCTACGCCCAACACGGATCCCATTTCCACAACCAAACACTACAATCTCCCCAAGACTGCAAAGCCCTCCTCACAAACTCGCCATCAATAACCTACCTCGCCCACGAAACAGCAACAATCCGTCTCTCGTCCCCCTCGGGACCACACACTTCCTTCACAATCTTCGGGTCACCGTACTCGCCACGCAACGGCCTATGGGCCTTCGGCTACGACGCGCCTCAGCACAGCACCGTCGGCGTCGCGGCGAGTGATCTACCCACGCTCTGGGACGATATACCGCTTGAAGCGGACGTTGTGGTGACGCATACCCCGCCATACACCCACTGCGACGAATCCCGCGCCCGGCGCGCAGCGGGATGCGAGGCCCTTAGACGTGCTTTGTGGCGAGTCCGTCCGCGCCTCGCTGTCTGTGGACACGTTCATGAGGGACGCGGCGTCGAGAGGGTGCGATGGGATCTTGGGTGCGGCGGCTCGGCGTCCAAAGAGGAAGGCGTCGAGCGCTGGAGTGATCCGGGGCAGGGGAACAAGCAGTCCCTCGTGAATCTGTCAATAAAGGGCGGGAATCCTCTTCGCAATGACGGATCGCATCCGGAGAGTAGTCCATCGGACGCAGATGTGAGAAAGACACCCTCCGGGACGGCTCCGTCCACCTCCGGACCGAAGTCAGAAACCGCCGCAGAGCCGGGTCTCGGCACCCGCGGCCTCGGCAGCGATCCAACTTCTCCCCGCACCGACGTCGCCGCGCTGGCCGGACGCCTTGGCCGGCAGGAGACGTGCATCGTCAACTGTGCCATCATGGCCAAGAGTTATCCCCACGTCGGCGGCAAGACGGTCAACAAGCCTATTGTCGTGGACTTGGATTTACCAGTGTGGGAGTGGGGTCGCGATGGGATGCCGCGGGTCGTGTATGCGGATTGAGGAGAGCCTCAATGAGACGGGGTAGGTAGGTAGGTAGACGCCTTGCTTGGGGTTGAGTAGTGAGGCTGTGATATCAATGTTGCATTGGCGACGAGGCGCCTGCATGGTGTTGCAGATCGGTGAAGGCATGCGTTCCCTTTTGACACAATCCGAGGTAGCCTGCATGAACTACTGCCGGAAGAGGAGTTTCATGACGCAGCAGGCACCCAGAACAGTTCGGACCGTTCCATGTCTGCCTTCCCAGTCTTGATAGCCTCAACTCCAAGGTTCTACTCCATGGTGCGGGTTATCGGTGACCTTGACGCTCATCATTCGTGGCATAATGGATAACATTACCGAGCTTATACACAGCCTTCCATCGCTCGGCTACAGTCCAAGAATATTTATCCGTCGGTGCGTCGCTCTTCTCCTTCCTCTTTTGATGCCTGTGCCGCGGGTTCGGATGAAGACTGCTTCTTCTCCATACTGTCTTGACATACTGGGGCCTCAACCTCGTGAGGCGCCCGAGAACTAGATGAGCCGCAAGTGGGACTCCCCATCTTCACCAACGCGATAAGGGCATGATTCTGAGAGGAGAGCCTGAGCTTGCTGCATGCTCGTTGCAACTTGAGAAGAGATCTGATCTCGTTGCCCAACTCCGGGCCGTGTTACGAACCTTCATAGAGGCCACGAAGTGACGAGAATGAAGCACTGGAAGCTAGCATTCATCACTAATATCAAGAAGAATGTAAACTTACAGACTACGGTACGCCATTGCACGATACAGCTGGTGTCATGCGATCTCCGCTAGACCGCGTCTTTTCAATTGCCTCATCGGCCTGTTTGTCGTAGCGCTATAAATATAGTCTGCCACGAACTCTTCGAATAACAGTCTGGCCAGCAAATACTTGTTGCAGCTGCGCATTCAAGCAGATCATATTTCTGGACGTGTCGATGATGCTAGTATCTAGATCAAGGCAACCCCGAGTTATGTAACAAAAGGCTTAACTAAAAGAGGTTTCTCAACTCGGAGCACCGTCATGCTTATATACGGGGTTGAATACACATATAGAGCTAAGAAACTGTCTCAAGCCATCACTCTGCACTTGAGTAGCTATCTTGAGTACTACCTCATGGTACCATACATCCTCTGTGCGCAATGGCTTGAGTCATACTTACTTCTTGACGTTCAAGAAATGGCCAGTGGAGGAGCCCTACGGGACATACAGACAGAAGGCGGAATTACATAGGCTGGGAACAGAGGCCAGAAATAGGAAAGGCAAGGACGGCGCAGCCAGAGGGACCAGACTCTCACACTTGGGCTGACTCTTCAACTTAATGACACTACCTATGCCTTACAGTTCCGAGGGCTGGCAGGTAGCCTGAAACATCGTCTCGCCGCCTCGCTCGGTGCGTCTTCTCTCTTCTTCCATACTACCTCGAGTGACTGCTTCATCTCTCACAACCACAACACGGTGAACCAGAGCCACAGACGTAAGAAAATCAACGCCTTTAGATCAAAGAATATACCATCGAAGCGATAGCCCTGCTTCCAAGGCTAAGTTCGATCTCCCCAATACATCCCACAAGCCGCCTCGAAGCCTCATCCTAGGCCCCTTTTCCTCCTCAGACCATGACCCAATGATAGAAACGCAGCCTCACAGGTGTAAGCCTCACGCAGAGAAGCCTCATCCCGCAGAAGTGTGCTTCTTCTGCTTCACCTACGCGCCTACCTTCTCGGCCTAGGTGCTTGCCTCTTCAACTTTACACTTCTCCTCTGCTTCTACACTTTCATACTTTTGCACATTGCTTCATGCGTCGATAAGCGCTACTACGCGCTGATAATCAGGCACCAAAAATACCAAGCCTAAACCCCCCTCCCTCATCCTCAGCCCCTCAAACGCAGCCAGACACACGAACCCTCCCAACGAGGTGGAACTTGAAAGTGCAAGTTGGGCTGCATGGGTTGGATCAAATCCTAACCCATACACACCATCACGATTCTTGCACATTGCTGCACGGGCGAAAGGTACCTATCAAACACGAACACCACCTCGTGGGCTCTAGCAATACCTGGGAAATTGACGCAGCTTTATCACAATCCCATAGACCGCTGTCTGAAACCCCATTGCGAGGATACGCCGCAACATCTTCCTCTCTCCATCTCTGTTTTGAAAGAACCACAAAGGCACACAGTTTGTTTGTCCGTTAGACAGTAGCAGCAGCCCGTCAGCCAGCCCAACAAAGATGTCCAACTCGATTACATACCTCACGCCTCTTACCTAAACACCACCATTCACAAATCCTCGTCGCTGATGTAAGAAAACCGCATTCGTAAACATCCCCATCTATCCATCTACCCATCTCTCTCCCTCCCCCATGACACAACCCTCAGAACCTACCTGCAGAGTATCCCCTCCGCCGAGCTGATGTAAGACGGTCGCAGCCTTGCCACCGATAGAACAGGCAAGCAAGACAACCTACCTCACCCCCAAGCCCTTTAACCCTCAACCCCCAACCCTTCTAGACTTATCGATACCCTCGAAACCATCCCAGGCATCAGAGCCATCAAGATAAACCTCAAACCAGAAAAACAGAAACAGAAACCAAAACCTCTCCCTCAGCTTACTTGCCCAATTCGATACACTCCTCACTCTCCTCACCCATCGCACATAACCCCCATCCAATCCCGACGCAATCCGCTCTCCGCCCGCCAATCGATACCAATCAACACACTCCAAACCTTCCAATTTGACTCTCCCCATTGGACAAGAATTTCAACAATCATGTCTGGATGCCTAACGCAAAAGACAAACAGTGGAGACCAAATAGCCTTTGGGACAGCTCAAGACAACAAGACGGCAGAAGAGGAAGGGGATTGGAAGCGGGCTAGCTGGCTGGCTGTTTGGCCTGGCCTGGTCGCCCGCGCCCCAGACCTGCATCTCGATTCTGTCCTCCGCGGCGCGGGAGAACCCCCTTCGCGGCTTCGCCTCGTGCTTTCGTACTTTGTGCCTCCCCTCCTTCCCGTCCGTCCTCCCATCTCTCTCCCCGACCTGCGCGGTACATCGTGTGCTTACACGTTACAACGGGTTCTTGTTTATCAGATCACGCTCGGTGGAAGGTAGGTCGCGGACGCGGCCCTTCTCAAGACGGCCGCTGTGTTACCACACAGGCCTACACCATGACCAATTCCCATCAGCGGCCACGAGAAGGTGACAAAACCCCAGCCGGCCCGCCAGTACCATCAACCACCGTCACAACATGAACCCAAGAGGTGGGAAGCAGATGGAGTCAAGGTCCCCGGGACTTTCATCTTCCTCGCTTGATGGGCCGCCCCGTCTGGCCATCTATCCGGCTCCGGATGCCTGATACCGTATGTCCATCCCGTGCTGCCGACCAATGACCCCGAGTTTAGTGATACAACATGCCGGATTCCCCAGGCACGCATGCCTTTTATCTCTCTCTCTCTCTCTCTCCTGCAAGCCTCCCCTTTGGAAGGAAAACCTTTGAGTCGTCGGGATAGGACAAAGCTCAGTTGTACCCCCGGGCGAAGATCAGCGTACACTTGTACGGATGCTACGTTGAAAAGGACCCTCCTCGGATATGCCTCCTCTGTACTGTCAGCCATACAGCTCGCGGTGAGGAGCCGGTTGGCTGGGGACCATGCCAATCGCCGCGTTCGGATAGGAAAAGGGAGGGGGCATGTCCTTCCAGCCTTTGGTCAATTTCTATTCTGCTTCGCGAAGCAGCATGTCCATCATCCATCCCGAGAACCATTGGAGGGCAGATGCGTATGTGGGAAGCAGGCTATAAGGCAACAATAAGGAAAAATAAGGTAGACATTCCGGTCTCTCAGACCGGGGAGACGGGCTCGCGTGCGGGAATGGACATGCAGGACCGGAGAGGGAGTGAAGACGTGCAGCTCGGCGCTTGTCGAACACCCAATAAACGCAGTGGTGGAGACACCTCTCAGACAAGAGGCGCTCACGCACTTTGAAAAGGAGGGGGGACGACCTGAGAGTCGGAGGAGAAAGGGGGGTAACGGGCGGGAGAATGTGAGCCCAGTATCAGATGCGGCGGCTGTGCGCAGGTGGGATGATGTGGTGTGATGGGATCGGAATCGCGGGGTTCGATTCGCTTGGTGGGGGTTGTTCGCGCCTGAGACCCTCAATCACCCCTCTTAACTCTGTTACGTCTCCTCGAAAAGGTCACCTGGGGGCATAATGGTGTTGCCATCGAGATTTCGAATTGATGAAGTCTGGATGCGTCTGTGAAACTCTGTCACCAAAGAGAGGCTTTCGACTTTCAAGAGTTGCCCAAAATTTCCTCAATTGAACAGCTCATGGCAAGGATGGAAGCTGTAGCAAAGAAGTAGAGAGCTTTCCAGGCCAAGGTTGTCGAGAGGCACTTCACCGCCACAAAAGGCAGCGATGTCCCAGCAAAAAATAGACCTTGAGCATAGCCCAGGCTCCGCGAGGACTGCAGACTAGCAAGCTAGCGATTGACCGGCTCAAGTCCACGCAGGAGCTTTGTCCTATTCCCGCCAAAAATGCCTCTTTTCTCAACGCCCGTTTCCTTGGAACGATCGCCAATTGGGCATTGCAAGATGCAGCGACCTTATCCACAGGATGACTGACAAAGTCGTCGACGGCATACAAGTTCCTGGATTCTGGTACTAGAGATGGGATGGCATCCCATGCCTTGACGAATTGAGGGTGGTAACTGGCGGCTGTCATTGGAGACGTTAATGGGAATCTGTTGGCGCGGTATCCGCTTTGTGGTCAGAAACGGGAAAATTCCCTCCCTCCAAGTGACCCGGCAGTCACTTCGCGAATCTTATCGTTGATAGGCTATCGGCCGGGTCCCTGGAGTAAGGTGTCACTGGCACGCAGAATTTGGCTGGGAACTCCCGGCTGTCGTGGCTTAAGTTGAGCGGTTTTCTCCTGAAGATTTTCACGGGAGCGTTGGAGGGCATTCCCTGAAGAGTTCCGGCAATGGCAAAGCGGACGGAATGCTCCTCTGCTGAAGGAGTGGTGGCCCAGCGCAGACACGTAGGTATCTGTATTTTCCGTGGCTCGAAGCCGTTGGCCGCTCACTTCTCATCTCACCACCCACTCAGTGACAGTCTGTCTGACTGCTCATGTTGGCCCGAACAGCGAGCAGGCTGCTGCATCTCTGACGGCCGATCGCTGCCCCGCACCAATCCGATCGAGCTACAACTCATCCCAAGGAGGGATGAAGGCGTTGTGATCGACCAAAGGCTGAGGACAGCTTCTGGTGTTCCCATGCTGGAGATAGAGACTGACTGCTCAAGAAGCGGATTGCCATGCCGAAGACTCACAAGGAAATGCCTTAGCAGAAGCTGTTAAACTTGGTCGGATATCCACACCAGTGCGGCACCAGCCAGCTGATCATCCGCGGTGGAGAAGACGGACCTGGGCCCGCTCGCGCACGAGACAGGACGAGACGGGACGATTCGGTCCCTCTCGAACCATTGGCCCAGACGGCGCTGACCGCTAAAACGTGAAACCCCTTCACCACCGGCTGGCTGCCAAGGACCAGTGATAAACAGCAAGTGTCAATCTTGGGTGATGTTGCTGAGGGGTAAGAAGCCGCTGACTACTCCTCGTGCCTGGAATATCACTGTAAAATTTCCCGAGTATCAAGGCCAAGGTGCTGTTCGAAGCCTTCAAGGTGCGTCTCGTCGTCCGTTGACATTCATGCCCTTTGCTAGGATATCTCGGCTAGCATGATTCAAGCACCGTATCTCCCTCAATGCGGCATCTGCTCCAGGAAAATCTCCCGCCCATGGGTTCCTACTCGTCGTTACTTAGCTGCAGATGAGCCTCTGTCTGACTGGTCAAGAGGGCGTTCCAATTTTCGTCTGATTTGTCGTCGCGGGAGACGGTCTTGTTCCTCTTCTTCCTGGGTCTTCTGAACCAATGACGAGCAGATCCGGACCCCCTCCTCATGTAGTAGAAGCGCAAGTCCAAGGTGTATTTCACGTGGAAGGGGACCGAAAAAAATTGCGAGTCGAGTTTTTGCACATGTCGGTCGCTCTTTTCACTCTCACCCACAAAGTCTCCAGAAGGGGGCGCCTCTGTCTCTAGATTGGGGGCTGTGATGCTCAGAGTTCGTACCTGCTTCCGATCTTCCTGGTGGTCACTGACACGCGACCCCGCGTAGTGACGACGATCTCATCACGAGTGAGAGGGCGTGGGATGCAACGGTGCAGAGGAAAGAAGATGGCATGCTAAGACACATGTCCTGAGAGTCGAATGGTCTGAAAGTCGAATGGTTTGTGATATTGTGTGATTGTAAATGCAGAGAGCCCGACTGGGAACTGTGGATGGTGTCATGCACACACTTTGTAGTGGTCGCCGTTACTGGTCGACTGTGACCCTGAAAGCCCGCCAGTCTCTGGCTCAGTCGTAGACATTGGATGACACGACGAGCTAGAGGGCGAATTCGGAGACATTGCAGATATGCCGACCTTGGTAGCAGGCAAAGCACCCAGCGAATTTAATGACTCCACAGACCGTGTCAAAACTCTGGCGGCCTCCATTGGCGGCCATTGACGAATACTATGCGAATACTGCGAGTAAGTCGTCAGGATTTGAGCTGCCATACGTTGCCGAAAGATGCAGGGCAGAGGTAATAATGCGTAAACGGCCGTGGATGCACCTGCAAACGAAGCATGGTGGAACAACATCCGGCAGTGAGGCCTGTGAAAAGGACTTTCCGAGGTAAGCATTGAGACAGAGCCGACACCAGTTGCGAGTGGGTGTGTAAGTCTCCCCAGACTTGGAAGATGCTTCGTAGGGCTAGGTATGGCTGACGATGTCCAGGCTAGTTGCGATCTTCCTGTTCTTGAGGATGACGTTGCTCCAAGTCGATGGAAGCCAGAGACATGATGGCTGAGAACAAGTCTGTTGCTGCTGCTGTCGTCCCGTCTCGTCTGGCACTTTCTAGGCCCTGCAGCTAGAAGACGAAGCGGGCAAGGTGGAATGGTTGTTGTTGGTTAGGCTGGGGTTCGCGAGATGATCACGACCATGTGGCGCCGTCTGTTCTGTGGCCTGCGGCCTGCCAGTGTCTTTGCGCGTTCCCGGCGGAAAGCTCGAATAATAGCTGATGGGCACGGGCAAAAGTTGGCTAGCCTCGTATGGCATATCGACCCGGGGCACGACGCACCCATGACTTTGCTGGCGACGTCTCTTTGGCTGTGGACGGGTAGGTCTGATATCATGGCGAGGCCAGACCAGGCCACGAAATACGTTTCGTTGGTCATCTGTACTACTTGGTCGCCATCATCGTTGTATCGCCGTTGGGCTTCAATACTTGGTTGTTTCTATCTTCTTTCGTTCCATGGGCTGCCTCTATCCATAGACTGATGACGGATGAGAGGTTGGGCATCGAATTGAATGAGTGCCATAAGTAAAAATCGATGGGAAACGGTTTGGGTTGGGAGAGAGTTGGAGGATGGAGGGGTGGTTGGGCTAGCAGGGAGACGGTGCGCTTCTGGTCAGACGGTGACAGCTCAACTTCGCTGCGCTTGTTGTGCTCGCTACTGGGAAGGTCCTCGCAGGCCCTGCGCATCTCCCGAAGGTACCTGCCTCCATTAGGTAAGCGAAGGATGTACATACTTCTTCATGGGGAAACTTGGAAGGAGTCAGAGTCGTGGGTCGACGGAGGAAGGCACGGCACCGGAGGACGGTGCTCCAGTGCCCGAAAGGCCCGCTTTTATCGCAAACGGTGGTCAAACGAGGTGTTTGTTCACCGCCAGATGGCCCCGGGCAATCGCCGCAGTGCGTGTCATCAAGCCGAATGAGCGGTGCTGATGGAGTCAAGCTGCAAGTAGACGAGGTTTGAAGCCCTGCTGGGCAACCGGGCCTGGGCATTACCTCAGCAACGTCTGACAGATGCGTTTGAAATCATGGTTTTTTTTTTTTTTGCTGCCAAATATGGCTCGGGTTGCTCTATCAGTTTCCAATCTACGGTAACATGGCCCGAAAGGAAAATAGAATATTCAGAAACCCGCCGGAGGAGGGTCAGACAGTGGTTTGATGCAACACAACTAACTGTCTTTCCGAAAGCCTCCGGCTTGGAGGTTCAAGTTCGCGTTCGCCGAGCAGGCCAGAGAAACACAGCCTGCAGTTCGCAGAACGATGGATTACACTATCAGCCAAGGTCCCTTTAGACTCGGGCAGATGATTGCTTAGACTTTGTCACTCGTTGTGCGCTATCCTCGGGAAACGGGACGTTTTGGCGTCTCTCTAACCAAGCACAATCAAGGTTGAACGTTTCAAAGAGCGGCCAGCTGCAACGTTGGAGGCTGAACGGATGCCAGGTGCCACCTTGTGTTCGCAGACTGCGCTGTTGCCACTCAACCACTAAAGGCAGGAGCAGATGAACGGTGCGCGACAAACGGCGGAGTGAGATACATTGTCGACCAAAGTCCGAAGTACTCTTGTCGACAGTACGTGGACATCGCCCCTCAACCCCTCACGAGGTAGAGTATCCACGACTTTACGTTCGAGCCACGGCCTGCTTCCAATTGTCCACTGCCACATCCTTCTTGCCTTCCTCCGCTGTTGCTTTGCAGTGCAGTTGCGGCACCTTGGTGCTTCCTCCCTGATTGCTGGCGACAGGTGCTCCTGGATATTGGTGTTGCCGCTGCCCAATCGACAAGGCGAACGAGCGTTTACGGTGCCATACCATCCCTAATTCATCAATTCCTATCCAACGGCATTCCCAGCTTCTCGCGGGTACAACCACAGCATTACACTCGGCTCTCATGGATCCAGCGAACAAGAGACAAAGTGCGCGAAACCCGCTCTGCCATTCTTTTTTGCCCCTCGTGAAAGAAGAGATTTCGCTTTTTCTTCGTCAAATGAGACACTTCCCGCTCCCTCCGAGAGGCGCTGAAGACTAGAATGATTCAAGTTGATTCATCCATCGTCATCTTTGCCCCATCCTCTGGTTCCTCCAGCCGAGGCGCAGCATGGAAGTTGTCATCGGCATCTTCGTCAACGATGCGCGATGGCCCCCTTGGATCTTGAAAGATATCCTAGCCATGATACTCCGTGCAGCACTTGGCTGGCTGAAGTTGTATCTTCTACACCGCAAAGCGCAAGGCGAGGTACATTGTTGCTCCCATCGTTTGGGTTCGATCTTCCTCCCCCAACCACCCCACCACCGGTACTCTCCTTCACCGTATCCAGGGCCGCCGCGAGCGATCGACTTTACGGCGGGAGCCCATGTGCCGTCCCTGTCGCTCATCACCTGGAGGGTTTGGTTCAACTAAATAAGTCCCCTCGACAACGCGAGACCTCTTTTCAGGAAAAAGGCACGAAAGAAACCGAGAAGGCCCATAAGCCACCGGTACGGGCAGGTCTCAGGGGTCCCGCATACGTCAGGCGTTGCGTATCATGGCTCAGCTCCGCCGGGGGTTCAGTCATTTACTATCCAATCCGCCCCTGCGGCCGCCTACCACAGCTGCAGCAAGCCACCGCAAGCTGCTGTACTCTGCCCATTTGGGCGACGGACGACGCGGGTCGGACAGAGAGGGAAGCAGGGCCTGTCCACGGCTGTGGAAGCAGAAAGAAGGACACAGACGAGACACCGGTCGACGCCAGTCTCCAGACAGGCATTGGGACGGACTTCAGCGGCGGGTTGCGCAGAGGAAGACGAGACCGATGACAAGCCGGGTGCGACGGTGCTCCGACTGACAGAGACCTCGGACTTTACCTCTCTGTGCGCTTGTTCGTCTGGGGTTAAGAATAGGTGGTTGAACAGAACAGACTCAAGCTGCGGTCCGTGGGAAGGCAAAAAGACCAAAAGACCAGACGATGTCTGAGGTTCGACGACACCTGCGGTACGGAGTAACAGAGACAGAGTGGTCGTACCGATGGGCGGGCAAGCAATAAAGTCACTGTGGTCATCCATCCACAACAAGCCTTACCCGCTGGGCACGCCGCACATCACACCCACTCCAGCCCCTCCAGAAGCCCAGTCCCCCCTCCCGCTCTCGGGAGAAGAAGACGTGGGATCCCTTTCCAGTCAGGGACAGCATCATCAGCCAAGGCCAGAGCCGTCTCACCTGGCTACAAGCCCCATCCGCTCGCCCCCGTTTGTGCTGTACCGCATGCGAGGAGCGTATCAGTTGCCGTCTTGTGTGCAATCGTAAATGTACCTGTTCATAGGCTACCGTCTGTGTGCAACAGCCCTGGCACTCTGATCATCACTGGTTGACCACACCTCTAGAAGAGGAAATAACGACTGGATGATAGCCTTAAAACAGTCAAGCATCCATCTGACTGGAGGTGACTTGTCAAATCAAGTGGTGACGGTTGAGCTAGAAGGGGGTTTGGGTGTGAAGGTGGTTGGGAGGCATGTACCCTCCGTTCAGATTCTCACGCTGCATCTCCCAAGACAGGATGACATAGAGGAGGCCCAGAAGGGAGGTTCCCTGAGGCCCCGTTTCGTGGGATTGAAACGGAGAGTCACAAAACTGAGGCTGACCCGCACCTCGGTTTGCGCTAGTGTCTGTCAGCCGTTTTTGACTGGTGGACGCTCCGCTACAGATCCTGTCCTTTTCGTCCAACCAGCAATGGCCCAGACCCAGCCATCGACCACCGTCTCGTCCAGTCATCGTCTCCTCCCCCTCCTTTTCACCCAAGAGCCCGTGACCTCATCGTCAATCAAGAGCACCTGCGAATACCTAGGCCGCACCTCCAATACTTGGCTAGCCCCCGTGCTGTCAAGTCACGTCCTCAGTCCACCATCCTCGTCTTCCACCTTGGAGCAGTACGAATACGTACCACTGGATGGCTTTCAGCAGTCCCGACTCCCCGAGAATACCGCAGTCAAGGTACACGAGCCGGACGGGAAACACACACCAGACTCCATCTTCGCAGCTCTCGCCCGGTCTGCCCACTTGAGAATCAGAGTCCAAAAAATGACGAGCAATGGGGCATTTGGCTTGGGTACTGGACCCTTTGGGCACCCGATTCCGTCACCGACTCACAGACTCACAGTAGGTATCCTCTTCCTGGCCAAGCCGTAATCTGTAAAGTAAGGTGAGATACCTAAGGCACTTTAACCGGTACGTATCTTCTACGTAAGGTACCTGGATACCTGAAGCCCGTACCTTCCAGTGGGAATGACAGTACATGTGGTCTGTACCGAGGTACGTACTGCTGACCCCAGGCTCTGACCCACCGTCAACGGACATGTACCCACTATAACCCACCACGCCTTCCACGTCTCACGCTTGCACCGGCTCGCTCTCGACTGACAGGACGGAAACGCCCTGATGTATCTTTTTCAATGGACCATCGGCCGTCTATTCATCAATCGTCCACCCGCGTCAATCCACAACCCACAATCCAACCATCCATCTGCCATCCATCATCCATCCACCCACGCATCTGGGGACCCTCTCTTCGCAAGTCGCATGGTGCGCCGAAAGTCACTTTTCTTCCATTTGCCTTTCTAATCCTCAGTCATTAAGCGTCCAAAAGTCTCTCCGCTCTTCCAGTCACCACTCGTCTCGCTTCCCTGCAAAGCATCCCAGTGCCTGGGAAGTCAGTCTACGAAGTACGGGTGTCAAAGTCACTCCGGCCTGCTCCCCATATCCGCCTCCGTTTCCTCCTCCTGGTCTTCTGGAGATCCTCCCGTTACCTATTTGGCACGTCTTCCCCCCCTCTCCATCTCGTCTTTCGCTTGAGCTGCCCGTCCAACGCAACTTGCGAGCATCAACCCACGAAAACAACTCCACTTGCGTACTGGACACTGGTTGCGCTGCTGCACCTCGAGGGGAAAGCCCAGAGATAGGAGCCACGACCCACGATCGACCACCCGTCCGACTCTGGCCCTCGCCCTCACCCTACGCATCCGGCTGCTGCTCTCGCCCTCTTTTGCCATCCGCATCCGCATCTGCATTGCATCTCTTGCCTCTTCTCTCCTCTATTTTGCCTCTCACACACTCTCTCACTCGATTCACAACTCCGACCATAACATCACCACCTCACCTTAACGATACCCAACGTTCCGCCTTACCTTATCCCCCTTTTTTGCCTCTTCCCTCATAGTACATCACTTGTCGCGACTTCACTTCAGCCTACATACTACCTTACTACTTCTACTACTACCGTACTTGCTTAACCTTTCTGCTCCCTCAACATTCCATCTGGGGAACCCCTTCCACTCTGGATCGATAACGTCGCGCCGGGTACCGCGGTCCCATAAACTTCACAACAACCCCGAACAGTCTGCTGCAATTGCAACAGGCAATTCATACACCCCCGAGTGCCTAGTCATCACCGCCTCAATGCAACAATAGCCTCGTCGTCCGCCCAGAGACCGACACGAACCGGATCGCAAGCAACGCCTTGCAGTCTTTCCACCCTCACCACAGCTTTCGTTTGATCAGTCGCTCTCTGACCGCCGTCGAACTGGATTCACGAGCCCCCCAAACCAACATCACAACGCCACCAGACATATCCATCATGTCCTCTTTACCACCCGACCCGTACAAGATTTTAGGCGTTTCCAAAGATGCACAACTCGCAGAAATTCGAAGTGCTCACCGAAAGCTCGTCCTTAAATGCCATCCCGACAAGGTCCAGGACCCAACGCTCAAGGCCCAAAAGCAAGATGAGTTCCAAAAGGTCCAACAGGCCTACGAGATATTGAGCGACGAAAACGAGCGAGGAAAGTACGATGACAACGTCAAACTGGCCGAACTCCGCAAGGAGATGGCCAAGGGCATGTCCGCCAACACCTCGGCTCCTAGGGCGCCTGCAGCCAGATCTTACGAAGTCCGCACCGCCGAGCCCCGACCGGATACCTACAAGACGACGTACCGTGCCTCGCCCGGCGGCAAACCCATGTACTCTACCGGGTACAATTCTCGATCTTGGGACGAAGAAATTCACAGCAGATCAAACTCCATCTTCGAGGAGCCTCGGGCTCGTCGGGCCGCAAGTTACGAGAAACCGTCCCGCCAAGATGACGAAAGAGATCGTGAGCGGGAACGCAGACGTAGGGAAGATAGGGACAGAGAACGCGAGGAGCTTGCACGTGCCGCAGACCGCAAAGACAGGGAGCGCGAGAGGGAACGCGAAAGAGAACGCGAAAAGGAACGGGAACGCGCAGAAAGGAAGGCCGCCAAGAGGGCCGTTGAGAAGGCTGCGGCCGAGAAGGAAGAGCGCCGTCAAGAACGCAAACGCCAAGAGAAGGCCGAAAAGGAGAGAGAAAAGGACCGCAAACGCGAGGCTGAGGAGAAATCGCGGAGACACAAGCCTGTCTACATCGAAGACGACGAGTCCAGCTATTTCGCCAAATCCGACAAGAAGAAATCAAGTAGCACCAAGGAGAAGGAAAAGGACAAGCGGTCCCGCTCGATCCCGCGTGACGGCGCTCCTCTCCGGGAAGAGCCTCCTGTGCCGCCTTTGCCTCCTGTCCCGGCAGACGCCAAAGGTTCCAAATACAATGATGCCGTACTGTTCGCAGCGTCCTATATGGAACAATCACGCAAGGCTCACCCGGGTCTGAGCCGTGCCCAGACCTCTTATGAGCCTCGACATGCGCCTCCTGTCGCGGTTCCGACACCCCCGGCCGCGATGCCTTTCCCCCCCCCTCCCCCTCCGCCCATGCCGACTGTTGAGGAGGATACCAGTCGCAGATCAAAGTCGAGGCGCTCCTCTGAGACCAAGACTAGGGACAAGTCGAGCCACAAGAAGTCGTCTCCTACAAAGGAGGCGCCAGTTCCGCCATCGCCTAATGTCGTCGATGCCTCTCCTAGCACTCGCCACATGGCTCAGTTCGCCTCCGCAACGTCCTCGCCTGCGTCCACTTCGCCGCCTAAGCACCTGGGCAGATCGGCCACCTTCAACGATGGGTACAACCGCCCTCCTCCTGGTCCTGTTAGAGCTCAAACCTTTTCTCATGTGCCTGCCGAGTCTGCCGACACCCGGGGCCGTGGCCGTTCAAGGCTGCAGCCGCAGGTGAGCGAGGACTCTGAATCGGAAGAAGAACGCCATTATCAGCAAAGGAGCCATCGACACAGAACTCACTCTCCCGAGGCAATGTCGTATGAGACTGGCCATCGAACTCGATACACCGTCAACGCTGGTAGAACAGTCCCAGTCGCTACTGAGGCCGCTTACGCATCTGCGTACCGCGACGACTCTCCTCCGAGGAAGCCCAACAAGCACACCGACTACTACAATGTTCGCCCTGCCATGCCGTCTCGGGAGGCGAGCTACTCGGGCTCGAGCGCGTATTTCGGCAAGGTGAAGACGGCGAGATATGATGACGTTCAGTACTCCAACATTCCGCATCGTTACCGTGATGAGTACAATACCGCCTACTAGTACGCTTGGCAGCGAAAGCTTGGCGCAGCTCAACGACGTCTCGATCTCGCGATGATCATGCCGCCGTCTTCACGATGAGAGATAGGTCGCTCTGCTGGAACGCGTCGATGTCCATCCTCCTTGCGACCTGATTTGCGCGGCTGATTTTCATTTTCTATTTCTTGTTAGCTTCTATGTTTCCATCGCTAGGTTCTTTTTCTTTGGTTCGTGCTGGTATGAAGGGGACGATATGAAAGACGAAAAACCATACAGTAACGAGTACCGATCTGTTTTATTTGATATCAATGTGGGAGGGCTGCGATTGACGAGCCCGAAATGGCGCTGGGGGCATTTGAGGGACTGAGGCCGCTTGAGACGGCTACTGATTGGCATTTATGGAGCGAGACGTGCTAGGCGGCGGTGGTTGCCTAGAATGATGGGATCTGGTCAAAGTGGCGGTCGGGTGGGTATCAAGGAAGCTTCTCGAGTTTTGGCAGGCGCCTCGTGATGAGGCGTTCACGAACAACGAAGCCTTACCGTCCCACCCCC
>JFFI01002474.1:1727-30803 GCA_001563125.1 Colletotrichum salicis
GCCAGATTGTGGCAGTATGTCCGTCACTTGTCTTTCTTTTCATTCTACTAGATATGACAACTATTTAAAAGAGAATATAAGGGAAATGGGTCGGGATTGATACACAATTTACTATACCCTTTCATCAAAGAACGTATGCATATATTAACGGTGTCTAGCAGTTGATTGGACTTTTGTTACTATACGCCTAGATACCGACATTGTTCACAGCCTCTGAATCATGATATGTAGACAATGGACAAACTCATAAGTCTAATGGTTGTCTTGAATCCGAGGCAAATGTCGAATCGAAACATTGTAGATTAGAGCTCTCCTGCATCTCACCTAAGCTTTAGAGGTCACTCCAAGACTGGGTTGACTTCAAATTGATCTGTGTTAGTAGACCTTTTACGAGATACGAAGCCACAATAGGATAGATGGTGGACTCAGTCACATGTGCCGCTTAATACCACCTAGGCTTCCCCCAGCTCGGTGCCCTGTCTGCGATCACTTGGTCGGTTCGATCGTATACGCTGGCAAAATACGCGTATGTGGCGGAAACACCGGCAAATACATCGGCTAGCACAACAACCATGACCAATCGCGACCCCCTCTGCAAGCTGCTCAAGCTCAATCTCGTGCAGTAGTGTTGCAACTTGCAGTGACAATTGACTTCTTGCGGGGAACCATGTCGCCCTGCTTTGCCTGTTAACGTCCATCGGCAGTCGAGAGAGTCGCGAAAATCAATCGATTTGTGGAAATGCAATCCGAGAGGACTATCTTAAGGGCGTTTCTTACCGTGAGCTCACCATTTGCAATGTCCGTTATCTCCAGATTAAGCTCGGTCCCCTTTGAAGCTGTAGAATGTCGACATAATACTTCATTCGCTTGGCTACTACGGCAAACTATTTATCCTACCTGATTATATTTAAGCTGTAAGACATTCATGTAATTCTCTAGCGTACTCAAAAGAACGGCGATTCACTCACCTTCTGCTTGACCCTTTCCTCCAAGCTAGGCCCAGCATTGGCAATTGCGCGAATATGTCAATACCACTACTACTTTTCGCCATTCTCGGTAGAGCGTTAGGCGACGGCCTCGAATACAACTTGAATTTACATTTGCCAAGCCACCGACCACAATGGGCCGAAAAGCTCTCTCCTCATCTCGTGGCTTTTAGCATAGAGATGGACCGTTGGCCAGACTGGGCCGGGCAAGAAGTTGACAAGCCAAACGAGTACTTCAACCAACTTCTCTCCAATCTAGAAGAAAGGACTGGGCATATGCCCTTCCCCCGAGTAGGAGCCAACTCGCAAGACAGAGCCACCGTAGATCTAAACCTCGAGGTCATGAACAAAACCTTTCCGGAACCGACTGAGACCGTCCCCAACCCAGAGGCCGACCATATCTTCATCGGCCGAGACTTCTACGCCTTATCCGGGAACCTGCCTGCGGGAACGCCCTTCGTGTGGGGTCTCAACCTCAAGTCCTTGAACAAAACTGAGATTGTCGCTCAAGCCCGGCTGCTAGCCCAGACTTTCCAAGGAGACCGGGCAAGCTTGACCAAAGATGTGCGGCTTATTAACGTCGAATTGGGCAACGAGGACTTTATGGCCTGACATGGACGGGGCATGATGGCCCCTACGGAGTTGAGTGGGATGTTGCCAACTACACAGATACTTGGACACAGTACGCCGAGGCAGTGGGCAAAGAGATCGAGTTCGGCCACTCTGGCTCAGATAGACCTACGTTGTCGCCTGGAGCCTTCACTGGATTCAACTCACCAGAATGGACGCCAGCAGGATCCTTGTAACTGTGAATACTGAAAAACCCGACCATTCGAAGTGTGACGACTCAATTCACGGAGCATGCCTACTCTGGGGGCTTGAACCCACGTCGCGTTTACAATCCTGGTGATCTCATGAATAAGATATTTGTGCGCAATAACATGACTTCGAAGATGGCTGGTATCCAAGCGGTGAGATCTATAGGTTTGGATTATGTTTTGGCATGAGCGTCATATATCTATCATCTTATTCTACTTACTGACATTCTGATAGGCCGAGACCAACTCTTATGCAAAGTCAGTTTTACCGAAATGGTTTCGGCGATGTTCTAATTTTGTGACATATGTATAGCCATGGCCAGCCAGGGCTGAGCAACACCGTCGAGAGTGCACCCTGGGCCACTGACTGGCTCTTACTCGGCGCCTCTTTCGGGATACAAAGACTTCATTTCCATCACGGGGTAGGCTTCAGATACAACACGATACAGCCGACAAGTAACTCTGATGACGGTCTCAACATTACTCGGCCCCATGTTCTTCCATCGTATCACGCCCTTTTGATCGTCAACGAAGCCATCGGGAAGTCTGGCGAAGTGTATGTTGCAGAACTGCCTACCAGTGATCTTACTCTTACGGCGTACGGTATATGGGAGCGAGAGAGACTTGCAAGGATTTTTGTTTTGAACACTCAGGTTTATCTTGGCGACCAAGAGAAGCCGAGCATTAACGTCAATCTGGAGGGTCTTGGCTCAGGTTTATCAACTTCTGTGAAGATGTTGCTCTCAGAAAAGACGACTGCCTACACTGGACTGTAAGTAATATTTCACTCTGTATAGACCACTAAGTTTGCCTAGAAAAGAAAAGAGAATCCCTGATGGTTTCCACGGACTATATTGTGCATCACTGGAACTACTTCCCTTTAGCCCCAACTGTTAGCTTTCCTTTACTCACTTTAGTCTGCCTGAATCCATCGTCTTATTGAGCCACCCAGATACTGTGCAATGTATATCAACTCATCACCAATCAAGCAAACGAAACTCCAAATGACAACCAATGAAACGCCTGTTAGCACCCTACAACCTTACCACCTATAGTGTTGAGTCGTCGTCGAAGGAAAAATCATCGTTCTCAAGGCGCCTGATACGAAATGAAGGGACATCAAGCCATACATTGAATTGTCGAAAGAGTCGACGTGCCTCCTTTCGTGCCTCCGATATGCCCAACACTATGTCAATATCATGAGAGGGCTTGGCGGGATCGAGTTGATGGCCAATGTACTTCGTCTGGGGCTGCTCAACAGCCTCAACCAGTGTTTCGGGCAGGGCCTCGAAATGCTTCAGACAGCAAAGACCGTCGCAGGTCTCATTTGTACACCGGGCCTCAGGAGCCTTGACTACAGTTCCGCGTCGGATGCCAAGGTCGCTGAGGCGCTCTGAACGCTGTGGGCCAGAAGACGGGGGTTGTCTTGCTGGTTGAGAGGACCACTGCGCCAAGGCTGCAGCGTGTGAGGCGCCGTTGCATGGATAGCGGGTCGGGAAGTAGGTCTCGTGAATACTTCTTGTAATTTTGCCTTTACACCAGTGAGCCAATGTTCCATTTTTGTTTCTAACTTGGATGTAGTTTTCGCAAGGTCGCATATCCGTAACGTGACGGACAACTTTGCTGCAGCGAATACAGCTTTCGCGGATTTGCTTGACCTCGCACATTGTACGCTTGTTGTTGTTTTGGAGGATGATAGATGGACAAACCTGGGTTGCTGCTATTTCTCAATGGACCAATACTTCGACACCTTTGGTTGTTGTGTAAAACTGCTGTATCAATTGCAATGAGAAGTCTGTTGCGTTTACTTGAGGGATGATTCAGTTTAGTTTTGTATTACCCGCCTGGATGATGATGAAAGAGTTCTGATTACTTACAACTCGACACATGGCTTGAGTTCCTTTTGTTCTTGAACCTTTGAGGGGCATAGCCGGAAGCCTGTCAATTTGCACTCCTTCTCAGCGAGTTTGAGACATGTTTGAAATTGAACAAGAAGAATGTTACCGAAGTACAAGATCGTGGAGAACTTAACAAAGCCTTTGTTCTTCATCAATCATGAATTGGAATCTTGACTGAATCCAACGCCCTTCCATGTCCCATCGAACTTCTACCCACCATTCGCCGCACGTGTCTCATCTTAGCCAGGTCAATTCGAACCTCTAAATGTTTCTATAACCTTATGGGAATATAGGCTGTCGACAATGAGGGATTCTAAGCTAGTTTTTGAAATAGGAACTCCCGGTGGCCAACAGAAAGAGGGACTTTTTCACCGAACTTACGTCTTCATGTTCGGGAATAAATTTCCAGTTGCTAATGCAACAGAGACTATGTCCCGAAGACATCCTCAAAGCACCAAGCCGGACACCTGTGAGTGGTGAGGTAGCTGTGCTGCAATTTGGAAGCTGCCTGGCGCATTGGCCCCTATGCACGCTTGTCGTTGCGTAGGCGACGACCCAAGTCTGGAAAGGGGAGTCAGTGACACATAGGAACACAAATCCTGCATCATTCCTTCGCTCGGTATTAAAGACAAACACGTCCATGCCTCCCAGCACCGAATTCGAGCTCATGTTGGTTCCTATCGTCTCCCAAAATACGATCCCGTTTGGGATTTTCGGATGGCAGGCGAAGTTTGTCTAATCTTATAGTCAATGCGTCTTGCTGCCCCTTAAAGCAGGGACTTACTCCAGCATCCGATCATCGGATCGCGGGGGAAGCTAAAAACCTCGGACGGTATTGCGCGAACAGGCTTTGCAAGTCAGGAACAGTCGCGCATGCTGGATTGCAATTCATTAAGTACGGCAAGGTGTGTTACCTAGGTAATTCGGTGATCCCACAGGTCATGCAGCACACTATGGATGGCTTGCATGCCTACCCGTATCCGAGGACGAGGTTTGAGGCTCAGAGAAACGTGATCCTGTGTGATGATGGTCGCGGTCTAGACCTCTTCATTGTCGAAGGCTATTCCAAAGTGCGAGATTGAGGTCAAATGTTATATAATAGACGACACCGATGCCGTTCTAAACCACATCATCTTTATCGTCTCTTCACATCTCACAACTTACAAGCAGCCTACTTATTCTCAGGCAATCACTCGCTATCAATAGCAGTCGTTTCTTTCTTCAACTGCCAAACTAAAGGCATTGAATTCCCAATCACCTGTATCAATCATGAAGTGGAACTCTCCACTCGCTCTCTGTACTGCGTTGCTCGCGGGCGCAGTCGATGCCCAAGGAGCCAATTGGGGAGGTTTCAACACTATCCGCAACATCTGGACGGCTGGAGCATCGTACGACTACATTGGAAGTGGTGCTTTGTACGTGATTGAAGGTAATACTTCAAGAAATTACCGATCAAACTAACAAAGAGCAATGATAGGAGTTACAGCACAACCTCGAATGGGCCGAACCACATCAACTACATCGCCAACGCACGCGGGGCAAACAATGTCGTCCTCAACAAGTTTGCCTACCCCGGTGCGGTAACTGACTCTCATTATGCGGTGGCCACGCAGGTTCTTCCCGGGTTCAGTCCTATCATCAACTGGAATGATCAAATCAACGAGATCGTCACCGCTTTCACTGCTGCTCGTACGGCAGGCACTGCTTCAGCCAGGGATTCTCTCTTCATCTTCCTGGCATCAAACACCGGGAATGATATTCTCGGCACGTACAACACCACCACTAATCAAGCTCAAACTATCAACAACTTGATCGGAGTCATCCGTACCAAGTTTGCCCAGGTAAAAAGCTGCATTTGTTTACCCCTGGCCCCTTTGGCTCGACCGCTTTCCATCATAGTAAAAGAGCGCGAGAGCAATTGGACCAGAGGCTGACTTCGACCTCTCGCTCTAGATCTACGGTGCAGGAGCTCGCAACTTTGTCTTCCTCTCTGTCCTACCTGCTGAGCTCATTCCCAGGATTCAGGTTCTGCCCCAGGCAGATAGGGACAAAGTCGCCGACTTCGCAAACAACTATCGCGTAGCGGTGAACAACCTCATCACCGAGTTGAGAAACAACAACACGTATCGCGGGCAGATCACCATCTTTGCACCCGACTTCACCCAGGGCTTGAGATCCATCAAAGCTGGCACGCTGACCACGGGTCCCACCGCTGGCTACCTTGATCAGAATGGCTATTGCGCGGACGCTCTTCCCATCGGCATTGTCGTGTAAGTAATGGGGTGCTCTGCCGCAAGGCGCGAAAGATTGGTCACGTTTTCCGGTCAAATACGCTGACTGCTTCGTCTGCTTCTAGGCCTCCGAACCCAGACTACAAGTCGACCAACTGTGCCTACACTGCACGCAAGTACCTTTTCCATGACACGATTCACATCACCTCGCCGGCTCACTGCGAGTACGCTATCAACACTCTGGCTACGCTTGGCGTCACGGCAACACCGCAACAGTTGGGTTGCCAGTTTGCCTAAGGGGATATGACAAGGAGGTGGAGGAGCCCCGTTTGCTCAAAACGAGCTATCTTGACTAAGATGAGAGCATGGGGCTTTTGGTGGTACATATATGCTCCATGGTGGGCACTTTGTGTTCCAATCGATATAAATATTCAACGACGCTACTTTATCAGGAGGCAAATATGTGCCAATTCAGCAAGTTTATTGCCATTGACTGCCGTTCCCCCTCTGAGATGTTACACAGGAGCAATCTGACGTTCATGAGGGCATTTAGTCGTGGAGACTGGGCGCCTTCAGTCCCCTAAGCTTGTATCGAAGTAGCTGGAAGAGACCCATGGATACGCACACCTCAGCTCAACGCGATGCAGCTTTTCAATACGAAGTACGCGAATGGTTCCGAAAATTGAGTCTAACGTCAGACCACCCGATAGATTGGCTGCCCGACAACGGATGAACCGTCTCCATCTTGCCCCTTACACGATTCAAGATCGGCGGAGGTCCCAAAGCTTCGGGAATGGGGGAAACTCTATTTGCGTCTCAGACAAATTGGAACTTCATCCCACAGGCAGCTGCCGACTCGCAATTGAGCATGCTGAGGCTATTGTTCCGCCTTATTCTCCGCAAGTTCCGGTAACGACTAACGGTGGAAACTTCGTCCTAGAGCGAGACCGAGCGGGATGAAGCACCCTCCTCCCTGCCCCCTCAACAACCCCCGCGTGTACATCTCTTTAACCCATACTAGCATAGCCATGGTCATGTTTTACTGACCAATTAATGGAGGGAAGAGGTCTTTACGCGATATTTTAGGCGGGTGGGATACTAAACACCCAAGTGCTTATATATTCACATGCGGCTACGAGCGCCATACCGCTGAAACTGTAGTCGGCTTGGCCCTGTACAAACCGCTTCTCGTGAATTTCTATTCCATTCGTTCAAGACTTTTAGTCAATATTCATTCTTTACGAAGTGCTTTTGCGAAACTCGCTCCTTTCACCATGCACTACTCTTCCACTTCTCTTGGCGCTCTCCTTCTGGTCGCGGCTGGTGCCGCTGATGCCGCAAAGTGCCCTATCCAGTTGATGGCAGAATCCCGTCAAACTTCACACCCGCCACTTTTGATACTTCTGCAAGCCCCTTCAACAATGGCTTTGTCTTTGGCAAAGGTTTGAAGGCCAGTGATGTGGTCACTATTCCGACAGGCTTGTCGTCGCTGGTAAGCCACACAACGACCTTGTCTTCCTAACAGCTGTTGACCGAATTTTCCACAGCTCGACGGCCCAGCAAACAAACCTTTCCAAGTCAACATTGACGATAGATCCATCTTCGCACCCACCGAGACGAACGTGCAAACGGGCTTCCGCCGCGCCGAGATGCTACCCATGAGCAACAACGGCACCGACCCTTCCACGTCCGGCATCAAGACGGTCCACTGGAGCATGATGAAGGACCCCAAGAAGCCGCTCAACTTGACCCACGAATACCAAATGGTGTTTTTGGAGAGCTCCATCTTCAGCTCGAATCAGTTCGCACTCAAGTACGGCGATCTGATGTTCTCCACCTGTTTGGCAACTCCAACACCAACCCGTCGCCGGAACTTTTCAAGACCAAGTTTTCCGAGGGCGTGTTCCACAACTTTGCCTTGACTTTAGAATTTGGCAAGAAGTGAGTGCATATTTATACTTTATGGTTTGCACGAGATTTACTGACGCTGGTTCCACAGCTTGACCCAGGTGTACTACTCCCAAGGAAACGCTCCTCTCGTCGCGCAAGGCCAGCCCATCGAGAACGATATCCCAGGACAGGGACAGTTCCACTTTGGCGTTTTGAAGAAGTCGATTAACGGTACCAGAGATCTGACCAAGTCCGGCTTCCACGAGTCCGGAATCAACGAGGGCATCATTTTCGGTTCGATCTTTGAGGAGGACAGTGTCGATGGATATGTGACGTTGTCTCTCTGATTAGGAGAACCCATTTGAATTCTTACATTCACATATATCCCCAGCTTTAGACTTGATAGAGCGTGGCTTTCAATTCACCTTGGTTCAATTAGGGGTATGTCAGACTTGCCAGACTGGTTAAGTGCAATGGTGCACTCGGAATCGAGTGCCAAATCCAAACGCCAGTGATGTCAAACCTCCTCCGACAGATGAAAGTGCAAACACCAGTCAGGTCATCCACTGAAAACAAAGTCCCTTTTCGCATCGCCGTCCTCAGATCTTCCACTTGAGCTCCTCCAAAACCTCTCTCGCCGCCCTCTGTCCCGCAAATACCGCGCCCTCCATGTACCCGTAATGCTTCGTTGAGGTCTCCGTACCAGCCCAATGAATAGCCCCAATCGGCTTCCGGACCCACTCGCCTAACAGAGTCCACATCCCCGGCGCCGGCGTCGCCATCGGGCATCCTGAAGCCCACTCCTCCTCTATCATGGTGTGAAAGAAGAACTCTTCCGGGTCGAGTGCCTCCTGCCCGAACGCGGACGCGAAGCCGGCGAGAGCGACGGCTCGTTTCTGGTCCTTGCTGAAGCTGATGAACTCCCGCGCTTTAGTGCCGGCGATGAACCCCGTGAGCTTGACCGGACACCCTGACTGCGGCGTCGCGTCATAGGTCACGCTGAGGAAGCCAGTCGGGTTCGTGCTCTCTCCCGTTAGGCCTCGTTCCCTCCAGAAAGGGGTCTTGTAGGTTGCGTAGACTTTCATGTAGGCTCCCATCGGCATATGCTGAAGTAGTGTCGTCTTTTCTACCGGTAGCCTTGGCTCGAAGTCGATCTTGAGGATATGTGGTGGCGGGATGGCGGAGATGATTCGTCGTGAGCGGTATGTTCCTTTCGGCGTCCGGATGGTCGCGAGACTCTCGGTGTACGTGATGCCGCAAACCGGCTCTTCAAAGTGAATCCCCCCTTCTCCGAAATGTTCTCTCAGTTTCTCGGCAATGGCCTGCCCTCCCCCTTGGATAAAATGTTGCTGCGCTCCATTTTCACAGCTCAGGCCAGATGTGAGACTGACCACGCCTTTGAAGAAGAACATGGCGTGAAGCATCGAGATGCAAGACGTATTCTGCCCGATAGTCGCCTCGAATGCCATGTTGCCCATGTCAATGGTAGCCTGCGTCCATGCCTGCTTCTTTAACCACTCATGCACTGTCATGCGATCGAGCTCCTCCGCGTTGGGTGTCTGCCACGGCTCTTCCATGTTAACCGTCTCGCACAACTTCTCGAACCGGCGGACGAAGAGACCGGTGTCCAAAACCTCCCAGGGCTTCATAGGCGGGATCAGACCACCATAGCTTCGTGCCTTGCCGCGGTAGGCCAAGACGATTTTGCCTTGGTTGGGTGGTTTGAATAATGGCACGTCGAACTCCTTTGCCAGACCGTACATGAGATCTTGTTTGTGGCCGAGGAAAGATGCCCCGACATCCCAGTAGTCGCCATTGTCGAGTGGTATTGTCTTTGCGCGTCCACCGACGCGATCTCGCGCCTCGAGGACGAGGACCTTCTTTCCAGAGTCTTCCAGGAGCCGTGCCGCCGCGAGACCGGAGTATCCGGCGCCAATCACCACGCAATCGTATGTAGGCGTGGTGTCCGGAGTATCCTCCGCGATAGGTTCGCCCATTGTTGCGCGTTGTTGCTGTGAGATCAGGCAGAACAATCTTCGTGACGACCTCAAAGTCCTCAATTTGTGTCACAGAGAAGAGAGTTTTGGAGATTTGCCTGCGGAATGCTTAACTATTCACCTGCTCCGTCTTTCGTCTGTACTCAAGTACTCGTCCGATAATTGCTTGGACCTGCCAACGGGAAGCTCTTTAGCGCTGACGAGGAGATTGGGAGGATAGTCAGCCACGCTTGAATTGGGACCAATCACAACGCCTCGTAATCTCCCTTGGGCTCCTTTGTCTTCCTTCGTCCTGGCTTGCTTGGCTTTCCAATCTCACATGTCTATGAGTCGAGCTGGATTTCGTCTGCTTGAGCCATGGGTATTGAGCTGCTACGCACGTGGCTGATTGGTCACCAATATTGGGGTTGCACTAGGAGAAACGATCGACTGTCACGATAATCGAAACGCCTTACGATCACTAAAGCCTGTACCATTGGACAAAGGTGACGGCCCTGAAGACTGTCAAATATGGACGGAGAAGTACGGATACAGTAAGACCAATTGTCTAGAAGTTCTGCCTCACACGATGTGAGTCCAAAACGAATACAGACGCCAGATCAGTGTAAGCTAAGGTAGATAAAGTGTTCATTTCGGTCCGTTCCTCAACCTCATGTTTCGTTTACTCATGTACAGTACCACGTAGTATATACAGAAACGCCTCCAAATGTGGCCACAGAAGTTCCAGCACCGCATAATGACCGCAGCGTTCTTACGAGCTTCATACAAATGCCGTCGAGACCTCTCCCGCAGATCTGGTAGAAATATCTCTTCCACCCTTAGCCGGCTCAATCTCCTTTTCTTTCGCGATCCATTCCTTCCATCCATGCATCTTGTTCATGCACTGATACGGAATAGGTAGGTTCTTCTCCGGGGGGTTCCCCTCTCAGGGGCTCTTCTCCGGGGGACTTTCCTCAGGGGGACTTTCCTGAGGGGGAGTCTCCTTCCCTCCGGTGTCCATACTCTTACATTGCTCAGAACCCTTGCATCCACAGATGCCCTCACAGATAGGTTCCATCATGCCCTCGGGTATCAGCTTCGAGAGGAAAGGCATCTTGAACCCGACGCACTTCTTAAAACACGAGCCATGATCTTTGTGACCCTTATGACCCTTATGTCCCTTGAGCCCTTGCGCTGAAGATGCGCGTGTGCCGTTCGTCTCTGCTAGACTTCTAAGTGACTCCATCTTCATGGGCGGCAGGTGCTTTTCAAGATGTTTCTTGCAACGCTGCCAATTTGGCGCCTTTTTGCCCTTGGTGTCTTCCTCTGGAGGTGCGGAATGCTTCATCTTATGATGTGCCGATTTCGTTCTGTGATGGTGTTTCATGGAACAGAACCGGTGTTCCCAGTGTTTGAGGTCGCCTTTCTCGAGGTCTTGGTCATGGTCTTGATCGCCCCCTTTCGGCGGTTGAATGTCGGTAGTGTTGAATGAGGTGGGCATCTGGGCGGAGGTTGTGGCCACGGCTGTCTTGCTGGGAATCGCGATGGCTGCCGCGGTGGTCAAGAAGAATACCAGGTGAAGAATCGTAACCTTCATGATGGGAGTGTATCAAGAATGATAAATATGTGCAGAGAATGAGAAGGAAAGGCTCGCATGAATGGTAGCCAAGCACCGAGTGCTTGCTTTTATATTTCTCTGACTCAATGTCACTATCTCCACAGTCTAGAGAGTGCCTACCTTGATCCGAACCTTTTCAGCAGAGGAAATCCGTGCCTGAATATGAGGATCCCAGAAGCTCCCTGGACCATGCGCATTCGTAAGACACGACAAATCAAGGCTCGGTGCCTGCGTCTACACTCTTCGGATCCTGCGATGTGCACCTCTTGAAAATATCGGGTGAGAGGTAACGGGGTAGTATTCGACTTGAATGGACCATTCTTGACGTCTATCAAGAAAGCTGTCAGTATCGCTGACATGTGGACGGTTTAGGGTTCCGTGTTTGCTGAGTCCGGTCTTGCAGAACTTGTTTTTGAAGGAGATTGGAGATACGGCTTCTCTTTGTCGTGTCTAATCTTAGTGACATCATCATAAGAACGTAAGCCAGTAATTCAGGTGGCTGATGAGGAAAAGTACTCTGAAGCGTTCCTTTGGGGAGGACTTCGTCGTACGGGCCCTTGGCGTCCCTTTCTTCATGAAAGCAGTGGGCGAGAAACAGAGATTCTCTGAGGTATGCCGCCACGAACTCAGATGGCGATCCCGTGAAAGTGCAATGGCTGTGAGGCTGATGCGGATTCTACCATTGTTGTTATTGCACCTGGGTTCACCTTGAACCCTCGGGTATCCAGCATGAAGACGCCTATGCTCTGGAGTCGATTCCACGACCGACGTCCCTATCGTACACCTCTATCATGAACATGGGCGGCAACAGAGTGAGCCTGCAACAGCCAATGTCTCTGCTCAAGCTTCACCTTGAACGCACATGCTTCCTAGCATCTCATGTCTCCTCCTTGCCTTCACCCTCGCCTTCACCCATCTCCTCGTCACCATCTTCGCCTTCTTCCCCAGCATCGTCATCTTCATCGTCGTCGTCGTCGTCATCGTCATCATCGCTGGAGCCAGAGCCCTCGCTCTCTCCCTCACTACCAGGGTCGTAATCCTCTTCGTCCTCGTCTTCGTCCTCCTGGAGCGCCTGCTCAGCCTCGAGATGGGCCTTTTCGAGCTCCGTCATGCCGTTGGCATCCGCCTCTCCATTTGCACCTGCGTCGGCGCCCACGCCCTTCTTTTTGAGGTTCTCAGTCAGCTCCATCTTCGCCTTTCTCTGTTCTGCCATGCTGCGATCCTGTAATCCGTGACGCTTGACATAAGACTCGTCAATGCCACCGTAGTCTTCCTGGTCCAACATGCCGAACTCAATCTCCTCAGTAGCATCGCCCTCGGTAAACACCTCCACCACAATGTTGAATGTGCGCTGCAGAACGCTCGTATAGCTCATGGCCACAATGTGATCGATGGGCAAAAAGACTAGAGGCTTCTTGAAACCGTAGAGAATGCCGTTGGGTAGGAAAAAGAGGTATCCGTCCTTGGAGCCGCGGAAAGCCTTGACGTGCACCGCCTTCTCGCTCGGCCTGTGCGGCTGGCGGACGAGACTGTGGAAGATATTGGGGTCGGCTGCGACGATTTCGGCAGGGTTACCGGCGGAGCTGAGATGTGTCGTCAACGCCCAATCAAAGAGGCCACGGTATGTGTCGGAGACTGCTGATGCCATGTTCGCTTTCGAGCCGCCGATGGTGCCTGCCTTGGGCGCTGTAGCGGGGACTGTAAATACTAGAGCTTCCTTCTCGGGTGAGGTTTTCGTCGGGAGACATGTTCCACGGGGGAACAGGACGTAGTTGTGCTGCACCTGGGTCTTCTCGGGCACGGGCAGGTAGAAGAGGTATTCTGGAGCGCAAGTTAGCTTGGCTTGGAAGCTCATATGCAGTTGAAGACGCACCAATATCATCCCATGCGTAGATGATGCCCTCGACGGGTGTAGTGGTATTCGGTAGCCGCGCGTACAAGAAGTTCGCCGTGAAGCAGAGCTCGTACTTCTTGCGCTGGGGCACGGAGACGGAAATTTCCTTAATCTCGAGTAGAACCTCTTCATCGGCAGCATTTCCAGTTCTAGTGGTTTTCGGTGCAGGCTTCGCAGCCGCACCATTTGTGTTGGACGCCTTGAAACCATTCGTAGGGCCCTCGTCTGTCCGTCTGCGTTTTGATGCCGGCTCGGGTCCGTTGATCTGCTCGTGAACGAAGCTCGCGATGTTGTTGAACAATGCGACTCGATCGGGTGTATCTACGTAGTCAAGGATTAGCATCTGAGGATTGGAGAGAGAAAAATGGTGGTGCAACTGGAATAGATGGTCGTACTGGCTGCCTTTTGAATGCCCTGCAAGATGTCGGGCCGCGACTGGAAGACGGCCTCCAGCCGCTGGCTGTCGAGACCGGGGACCATTTTTTTGTGAATTATTTATTTCCTGTCCCTTGTTTCGGCGTATTCTTGATAATGGATTCGATAGAATTGACCAGATGGCGGCTGATCTGAAAAGTCTGGATAGCGGAAAGCGTCCCTACAGTAAAGGTAAATTTCTGGATTGTTTTTTTCCCTCTCGACGCGACGTCAATAAAAATTATGGGATGTGACGTGTTGAAGCTGGTCGCTGAAGCGGTTGTTTCTGGTGCACAGCGGCACGGACTTACATAATGCGGCGGCGGTTACGGCAGATTTGTACGGCGAACATTCGGGGCGGGTGGCGCCCCTTTTTTTTGCGGACGGCCACTGATTCATTCGAGTCTTCCAAGGTTGCAAGAAGACAAAGCGGTGACTTTTGAAATGAATAATCAAAATTCACGGCACCTAGTAGTTGCTTCGGCCCTCGAGTCCTATGGTCTACTCTGGCAATCGACATGAGTTTGGTCTTCCCAATATTTCTCCAATATTTAAAATATGAACATGGAGCACTATTCTAGGGTACCTGAGGCGATCCCAAAGCACTACACACAATCTGCTCCAGGGTACCTGAGTGGTATCAAATGTACGGCAATTTGCCCCAAGACACTAGGTTGGGTGGTGCCGCCCATTGGCCGCCCTCATCTCAACGATCTTCTTGCAGTTAAAGATTTCGGTAATGCCTTGCTTGACTCGCTCATCATCGGTCTTAATCTGCTCATGGCTGAGTTCATGGCTGAGCTCATTCACATTCAATCATGGAAGCTCAGGTCTAAGTAGAGGAACAAAAACACAGGTGCGAGATCAGCCTTTTCTTATCGCTCGCCTTATCGCAAGCTAAGGGAGCTTGGACCATCCTTGGGGGACCCAAAAGCCCCTGGCGGCCCCTGAAAGTTGCGACGTCACAGTGGAGGATGCGCCCAAATGCAATGGTAATTACTGATTTGGCGCGAATCTTGACCCCGCGGTTTCCACCAGTCTGTCACCATAAGGTACATTAGGTAATTCACCGCTGGATGCCCCACAGCACTTCCGTCGTTCAGGCTGAACCTTTCATCGGAGATCGGACAACTTCACGGGCTTTGCTCCTTCAACCTCAAGTCTTGCCAACGCCAGCTTCACCCTTGGGGTCGGTTTCGACTAGCCGAGCCTAACTAAAACCGCCCTGAACCCGATTCCTCCGAGAAGACCACACAGTCCCGAGCGACAACATGTCATTCTCCAACATCTACACCCACCGCAAGGTCGCGGAAACGGCGGCCAAGGGCTGCGATGTCTGCTACCGTGCGACAAGCAGCGTTCTTGTCGCTCCCGAGAATAAGGTAAGCGCAACAAGTTCTTCTCGGCCATCCGCAACTAACCCGAGCTGCAGGATTTCTTCTACGTCTGTCCCAGCCATTTGAAGGACAAGAACTTCTGCTCTCCTATCATCGACAAAGAGGCCGTCGAAGCGAAGAAGAAAAAGGCCCTCGAGGATGAGGTTGAGCGGGTGAAGAAGGAGTACGAGGACAAACAAAAGAAGAAGAAGGAAAAAGAAGAGAAAGAAAAGGAGAAAGACAAGGACAAGGAGAAGGACAAGGAGAAAAACAAGGACGACAAAAAGACAGAAGACGAAAAGAGGGAAGACAGCGCCAAGGCAAGTTGTTTGATGTTCCGCCTCTTGCCTTCTTGGCCCATATGATGGCTAGTTTTCTAGAATTTCAGCTAACAAGCTCCAAGGACGGCACCAACACGCCAACTCCGGCCGCGGAAGAAGAGCCTCGCGTATTCGCACTTCAAAAGTATGGGCTGTTTTCATGCTATACGTGCAAAGTTGGCTTCAACTAACACGTCCCAGGAACTTTTTCGGAGCGCGACTCGAAAAGAAGCGACAAATGGAGATTGCAAAACGAAATCGGGAGCGTCTCCAACAACCAAACCTATTTCCATCAGTTCCGAAAGGCATGCCGGGTAGTTGAGAAATGTTCACCACCGAAGCCCGAAAGACGGGACCGCAGTACAAGCCGGCGACCAGCCAGATCCATAATCGCCGGTGCCGCAGCCATATCACCACCGTCAGCCCACTCAGAGCACATGATTATCGATGTCACCACCCGGACCAACCTCTCCTCATTTACCCGCCTGTACATTCCCCCAAGTCGAGAAGTTCAACATGACCAGGACAGGGATTTTTAAGCAACTTGTGTCCCAATCAGGCCTGCTGCATTAGCTTGCTCTATCTGGAGTCGGCGCCGGCTGTTATCCTTTCTCGTCTGGACAACGCTTCGATGTTGCATTCTCCTGGATACAAGACATCATTGTCCAAAGATTGTCTGCTCATTGGCTCATTTACGTCTTAGAAGGGTGTGGCTTTGGTTTACCTCTATGCAAGTGAGACGACTGCAGTGGCCCTGGTGGGCTGTCGGGTCGCTGGGGAACCACAAGCTGCCGTGGAGAACAGTTCCGTCAGAATCCTTGCCGGCGATCATGGGCGTGTGAAAATTAAACCTGACAACTTATCACTGGCCGGCTAGGCCAGGGATTCTTCGAGAGATCCAGGACTTCGATGTGGCGCGGATGATCATAGCGGGTGTTTGCCGAAGGACTAGGGTCTTCCGAAAGAGAAAACCTACGATAATACGGTTTACCCCGCTAACCTCGATTCTCGAAGGATTCACAGCCGGGGTCGATTGGGCGTTACACGTTGTTTAGGCCCTTGCTGTCGGGTCGACGAAGGAAGACGGCGATAGGATCACGCGGACGACTAAAGGCCGAAGATGCCGCTCCACGATGATGGAACCCTCTATGTTGCCAACAGCACAAATTGATCATATATCCTCCGCTGATTTCCTCTTGGCCATCTCAATGCAGTGCATACTGCGAATCTCTATACGCCCTGATTCGTTCGAGGGCCGAGGAGAGGGGACACACGCAAACTTTGCCCGGCAGCGTAAGCATATAGCGTGACACATGTCAGCATTAGGCCTGACAAGGCACTTGAGTGGCGGGAAGGAGACAGCTGGAGTTCCATGAAGCAGCAAGCGAGGATGGCACAGGCCGCCCCAACCTGCAGGAAATGTTGTTGGTGGTGGCATCTTCCCGAGACACTACTGGGAGACTGGGATTGTGGGCTGCTGAGACGTTCGTCGTGGTCAATAAGACCAAAGAAACACCATGCGGCGCGCGGCATGCGTCTCCGTCCAAGAAAAGATTAGGGCTGACACGGACTGCTGGATCCGCGTGCTACCCGATATCAATCGGATGGCGATCAATCGACACGCCGTGGTGAGCACTGCTGCGAAGAGTTCCTGTTTTAGAAGTCTCTCCCGAACGCTTGGTGCATGTCGCAACTAGCGCGTTAATACGTCTGCTAAATCCCTCTTCAACTTACCCCTCCATTATTCGAGAAGCCGTAGTTTAGCTCGATATCTACAGGCGAATTAACAGTTTATGAGTGTTAAAGGGTGTGATGAGGCTCCTCCGAGGCCAATTCTTGACTCTCAAGCTGGGCGTAGCTTACACAACCTCCAGCCCCCCACATTATCAGTCCTTACAACCTAGGTACAACCTGCTTATGAGGTTTCAGTCATCTCTCCGTAAATCGTCGGGGCATGGAGACCTGGATCCTGCAAAGGCATAGCAACGGCAAGTGCCGCGAATGAGCACATACAGGACCAGGGCAGTTTGCTTATTCGGGCAATACGAAACGGGGCGGCACCAAAGCCGCTCAAACCAACGTCGCCTAGTGCTCTCTGCCTCGGGCGGCTGCCACAGACATGCATAAATAAGCACGCTGACATCGGCAAGGGGCAAGGGGAGTGGGCTCATACTATCAACGCTGCTGGCGACGATAGAGGTGCGATTCTTTTAGGTCCATGTAGGCACCGTAAGTATTATGCCACAACATGGTCGGAAGAAGCCATCTGCCGTTAGCCCACAGGCCTGAGCTTCCGCCAGCCACAGGGCAATATAAACAAACAGGCCAGGCTGCGTGAGATACTCGTAGCTTCAGTGACAGGGCTGGCTCTGTGGTTCACGTAGTGCTTGGTGATTTGCGGCTTACTCAAGGCGTCCCAGATAGGCATATTCGATGGCGCTGAAGTCATCATGTCAAAATTACGCGATGCCTCGCCCGAAGCTCTAAGTCCTTCATGACTCAGGATGGCTACACAACTTGTCGACAATTCAGAATCTGCCCTGGGCAAGCGTCAGCAAAGGCTCAATGGGACTTTAGCTACCGCGCCATCTAGGCTCTAAGCCTCTGGCGCTCATCGTACACAATCAGCCAAACTGAACCACCGGGGTCGCGGGCGGCACTTGCTGCTGACACATGGACTAGTCAGGCCAACTACCTTGGACGGTGACAGCGTTACGGCTGTGTGGTGGTCTAGACATGTTGGCATGGCCTTGGTTTGGTGGAAAGCCTCGCGTGGCTTTTGTTGCCTTGTTGGCTCTGTCACCGAAGAAGCCTTGACTGTGGTTGTGTGAGAGATTGAGCATTGCCTCGAAGAATCCTAGTGCATCACCCAGGGCCAGACTGACACCTCAACACCTGCCAAGTTTTACAAGACTTTAGCAAGTCGATCGCCGGTGGCTTCTCCGCGTGGAGGTGGGCATCCTCTAATACTCTAACGCTAACGTTCACTTGCAAAACCTCCACAGGACACACCCTTAGACGACGATCACCTACAGGAGAAGGAGTTTTGCCCGTGACAGGGGGTAAACTAGAGTTGGTGTGAGGCTCACACTCTTTCCCTTCTAAGTTCTATGCCATTCCGTCCACTTCCCGTACCCAGCTGAGATATAAGTTGCGCGGCAGCTCCTACATGGCATCGACGGAGAGTGGCTTCGGGGGAGGGGTGAGCCAATCATGATCCTTCACGCCATAGGTGTGTCTACAGCTGAAAACCTCGCACCTCGGCGTCGAAGTAGAGTGCATGGCGCATGGCATGGCATGGAGGGGTGTAAGTGCCACGCAGCATCACCATGGGGATAGGAGAGAAACAGGGAGGGAGACTGACGAGGGGGCGAGAGGCACGAGAGGTACGAGTGAACCTTAGCGGTCACCCTAGGGCGGAAGTGTGGACTCGTTTTAGCTATGAGATCTTGGATGCCGGACGGGTTCGCTGAGGGTACATCCTACAGGTTGCCTGCCAGTGGGCTAGGAGATCTGATATCTTCATTCGAGCTCATTGATGTCATTGGTTCTATCAAGTCTAGTTTCCTTGGACTATGGATGGTATTGAAGTAGGAGTGTCATCATTATCAGATCTTCCACATTATTTAAGCGCCACATGACGGATGGCAAGTCGAAGTCGTGATATTTTGCCGCCTTGGACTTGGCACGTCCAGAACTGTTGACGTCTTGCGGGTTCGAAGACGACTGCTCTGGGGTTGGGGACCAATAATTCCAAAGAATACAAAACCAGGTTGAGGATCTGCTATGAAAGGACCGGTTTTTCCAAATAATTACACCACTTGTGCTTGTTGCTATCCGAAACTGCTGGGATCCAGATGCCCGCTTTAGGGAGCATCTCTGCTTACAAGCCACTGTGACTCATTGGATGCCTCGGACTTGGCACCTCGGAAGGCCCTTCAAGTACCTCACAGTTTAAGCCAGGGTAAATTCGACACTACATGCAGGCAGAGGGGAAAACTTAAGCTACGCTTGACACCGGGGATCAGAGGCCGGCATTGGTGTGGGTTAGGGCTGTGGGTGAACCGTGGCGGGTGACAAGGTTCCGATGCGGTTTCGTCGATTCTTGTTTCTACTTCTGTCAGCTTGTCAGCACGATGGGTCGGGGGCTAGGAGAGGAGACTAGCTTGCACACCTCTGTCTACCCCTCCTCGATCTCTCGTCACATCTTCTGCAAGCCAAGACGGCAGTGGGATTGTGACGGCTCTGGCTCGCCATGACTATGCTGACATGAGAATTCGGTTGTTTCATGATAAGAATGGAATCATTACGCGGCATGGGATAGAACTTGCTCGTGACTGAGGAGCTGAGGGGGCATGAAACACTGACGATGATGTCTTCTTTGGGGTGCATAGCCTACCATGTACCTCACAGGAGTAGAACCAAGATTGCGTGGTCGATGGAGGGGATATCTTACGTGAGAACTCTATCCCTCGCCCGGCTGGTCAGTTAGCCACAAACTGATGCAGCGTCGCAAAACACTTCAGCAAATTCAAGTATCGAGTTTTGTGGGACGTAGATCATAAGACCCATGTTACTGTATCTGGGCTTTTTTGTAGAGGCACAGGCACCGTGGCTGCTGACTACTTATTTGTGGTCCACCTGGGATTTGCTCAGTTGATGTGATCGTGACACGATGGTGATGAGGCGTTAAGCTGGCGATTTTATAGCGTAAGGAACACAATGTCAGAATGACAAGTCCTGATCTAGACGTTTCTTTGTACCCATTGTTAGGAAACCTTTTTGTGCCAGAATCCAAGTCTAGGTACTAGTACCAAGTTTTGGACGGAATTTGAGCTCCTTGACAACGCTTCTGAACCTGTGACTCGGATAATTACTAGAATTAATAGATTATCTCGGGCCTGACGATTAAACTATTACACTGCCTTCAAAATCTATGGGAGTAGATCAAGATTCTCTGGTATTCAGGGTTACATGAACTGCTATACAAACACACTACTCACTTGACGCTCGCTATATTTATGAAAGAGAGGTATGCGCCTCGTTCATCTCGTAACTCAGATGGCTTGCTCTGCTGAGATTCCTGTAGCCTCTATGCTCTAAACCAAGTGGAAAAGCACGAATGGCCCCTAATATCCGGGGAAAATATGTCCCCGATGAATGATTACTGGAACTAACTGGATCTCACGCAAATGGTTTGGCCAGCTCTGGCAATGAGTGATCACATCAACGACCCAGGTCTTAGTTGATATTAGAGACAGAATTGTTTCCGAATCTCAAACAAATGAATGGGAAGTAACACACAGAAGAAGAGGCCATGAATTAACCCCTTGTCAAAATTCGGCTATACCACACCATATTGAAATCTCAGACACCAGAGCATGGTTTCACAATAATTCGAGACTCACACAAAATTGGCGGTGGACATCGTCCTCGTAAATGGAAATATACACGTACATGAAACTATATATGTGGAATGAATCATTTACTTGCCTATTCAACTCTCAAGATAGTCTGAGCCTTGAAGTTTCTGCTGCTAGAGCCAACGTAAAGCGTGTACTCTCCGCTTTCAACCTTCCACTCTTGCGCAGCAACATCCCAGACACTGATATCCCTCCGTCTCAGCAAGAAAGCCACCTTAGCCTTCTCTCCAGAACGGATCACGACCTTCTGGAACCCACGCAATTGCCTGACTGGCTCTCCAGCTGCTTCGGGGAAGGAGATGTACATCTGGGCTACCTCGGCGCCTTGCAGAGGACCGGTATTGGTGATGCTGGTAGAGACAGTTGCCACAATGTCCCAGAGATCCTCGCGGCCACCGACTGCCTTGTCCCCCGTTGCGTAACAGCTCGTCAGCTTAGGGGAGGCTTCAGTCTTGACATCGGAAGAGTAGTCGAAAGTGGTGTAAGACAAGCCGTATCCGTACTCGTACCGAGGCGTGATGTTGTACCGGTCAAAGTATTTGTAGTCGATGTAGTTGCCATCCGAATAATCCAGGTTCAGCTCCGTCTCACTAATCATCGTGTCCGGGTTGTAGTCGCTCTCATTTTTGGCAATGGTGTGAACGAGTCTACCAGAGGGGTTGACTACTCCGAAGAGAACATCGTCAATCGCGTTTCCAGACTCTTGGCCCAGCGCACCGGCGTACAGCACACCGGTGACATTCTCGTGCTCGATCCAAGCGTCGACCAAGCGGGGACCAACAGTGTTGATCACCACAATGGTGTTGTTACAGACATCAGCGACGGTGTTCACGAGCGTGTCCTGGTCAGCATTGGTCAACTCCGTGCGGTCGACGCCCTCGCCGCCCCAGGCGTTGAGGAAGACAACACAGGCATCCGAGTCCTCGGCCACACCGGTGGTGGACTCGGTGAGCTCGGTGCCGGATCCTTGCATGCCGCTGAAAGACGTCTCGGAGGTATCATTGAGCCACCATCTAAGCATGAAGCCATCCTTGGCGGCACGCTCGTTGAAGAGCTGAAGCGGCGTAGACAGATATGCCAGTGAGCCCATGGCAGACCCTCCGACTACAGCCATGTGACCTTGCATGGTCGAAGGCTCGCCGTCATAGACGCCAAGAGCGGTGTTCGCACCCACGTAACGGGGGCCAGCATGGAAACCGAAGATGCTGATGCTCGACTTGTTGACCAACGGGAGCGCACCGTTGGTGTTCTTGAGCAGGGCGATGGACTCAGCAGCATATTGCCTCGCCATAGCGCTGTGGTTGCCGCGGTTGTCAATGCGGTCCGTTGCGCCAGCCAGGCTGGGGTACCCGTCATCCTGGCCCAGGTGGAAGTAGCCCATCATGTTACGAATAACCATGTCGTCGAGTCTATCAGAGGTGAAGCTGCCGTTGGTGAGGCCCACACCCAGTGTTTCATTTGACCAGTAACTGCTCGAGGCGAGATCCATGCCTGCGTTTGCGGCGTTGATGCCAGTCTTTTGCGCGCTAACATCGGCAGACACAATGCCAGGAAAGCCGAGCTCGACTTTGAGGTATTTGGCGAGGAGATCTTGGCTCTCACATGAGTATGTTCCGTTGACCTTGTTCATGGCACACATGGCACCGCCCATGCCGTTGTAGACAGTGTCGTAAAACGGCCAAAGGTAGGTCTCGTGAAAGGCCTTGTCGCCGATAGTAACGGTATAAGAACCAGAGTCGTCGTCGGAGGTCGTGCCGTTTGTTGTAGCGTTTGTCGATGACGCCTGGCGCGCCGTCAAAGTCGAGTTGGTCGATCCACCAGGAGGAGATCCACCTCCTCCCATGCCACCTCCAGAGCCGGTGCTCATGCGATTGGTCTCTTGCTCGTTGAGGATGAAGTGCTTGGCACTGGCCGTCACACCAGCGGACGACATTCCCTTCACGACTGCGCCAGCCATAATTCCGGCCTGATAGCTGTCCACGCCATATGTCTCGCCAGAACGACCGCCCCACGCTGAGCGACCAAGAGGCTCTAGCGTAGGCCCATACGCCATGTTGATACCCTTTCCCTTGAATTCTTGACCAACGCCATGTCCCTGACCCTCTGCAGCTACTGTGTCCCAGGTCATAGCCATCGCCAAACCGGCGGGCCACGTCGTAACGTAGAAGTAGGTAAGAGGGTTGGTAGCAGAGTCGAGATTGTGCAGTGCCGTCCAGTTGCCGCCATCACCACCAGCAACGATGGAGATCTTCTCTTCGGTCGTCAGTGTGGACACAAGTGCTGATGCCTTATCGTAGGCATTCTGCCAAGCTCCGAGTTTAACTGTCATTTGTCGGTAAGTAGATGTTCGGCATCGAGAGTTGAGGTAGAGCAAGCAAGAGACATACCAGTGCCGGAGCTCAAGAGCTGTTCTGTGTAGTTAGCCGACGCATCTTCAGCCAAGGTTCCAGTCACAAAGGTGAGTATAGCCAAGGCCCAAGCAGTTGACGGGCGGTACATGTTTGCAGAAGGTGCTGTCCTGTACAAGAGACAAACAAGAGAGTGACTTGGGTGGGTAGTAAATTAGAAGATGCACGTCCTCGACTATTCAGAACGAGTATGTTAGAGACAAAAAGAATGACTTAGATGATCGCCAATAGACTCGGAGCTGCAATCTGATCGGAATCCGGGTTCAGCACTGTATCAAATGATAGTCGCCAAGACCCAGATCTTATAATAACCACCATCATACCTCTCATCCTATTGTATCGGTGTTTCTCCGGCAAAAGAAGCCATAAGTCATGGAGAAATAGGCAAAAAGTGGTGTAGAGCTTACGACGAGCCATTTCCACAGCCCCGTTCGTGGCCGGATCCAGGCGCCGGGCTCGGTGGTTATGACTGAGGCGTGCCGGAGCGGCTACAGAATCCGAGGCTACGAACTTGTCTACCGCCCTGGTTGGAAATTGTCCGCTTGCTCCGTCGTGTGAGAAAGATGAGTAGACTAGTTATGAGCTTCGGGCAGGACAGGTACGAATAAGCCGAGTAACGAATTGCATGGACGGCACTGGCTCATCACTGCTCACGTTGAGACCCATTCTGGTCTCCGGGAGACGCGTCCTCAGATGTATTGCACCCGCTTGTCATCCAACCAAACAGCAACACCGACGACTCTATGAAAAGAAAACCGCGCATTTCGACTTGCGAAAGGGTTCAACTCCACACTGAGAAAGGGGGCAGTGAACCATGTGTGTGGCATGGGTCGGCCTCATGCCGACACCGATGTGTAGATCCGATGAACAACCCTGACGATGGAAACAATACGGAGCCAAGAATTGAATGCCATTGGGGGTTCCGCCTGTCAGAATAGAATTTGTGGGCTCGAGTCCGAACTTCCCAGGTTTGCAGGATTGTGGGAGCCCGGCACCGGCACTTGGGGGTGGGGGTTCTACGTGTCGGCGACTACCGATGATCCAATGTGACCTAAAGTTGGTCAAGTTTGGGCTAGTATTTCGTGTTCCCATCTCTTCTCTTGGACGGGAAGCTTGTTTTTTCCCGACAAGTCTCAAAGTAAGGATTAAAGCTAAAGGATGTCTGCCCACTCCAATATACTTGTTGCTGTCAAGCTTGCAGGCCGTGCTAGGATCGCCGCCGATACTTCCGAGCCGAAGGGCTTAGGAAGACAAGCCATGATTCTCGGACTTTGCTATGACCCACTCATATAATATTAGACATCACTGTCATATGGCAAGCTGCCTTTCTCCTGGAAGGTCGATGGCATGTGGAAGGATCCTGATTTCTGTTCGGCTGCCCTGCCGAATTCCATCCGGTAGACAGACGCCGGTTGTGGGGGCAAACGGAGGCGTGTGTGGCTCCACTCCGTCCGTCTTCCGTGGCCTGCCTTTGAGTTCTGCCATCTGAACTCTGATAAGATGGGTGGTCCAACACTGGTCGCTATGACTTGCCGGGCGATACCTACTCCTTGCACGCGTCCTCATAGACAACAACTATTTAACTAGGTGGTTGCTAGAGCACATGAACGGAGTCAATTTGTCCAATCGGTGAGTTTGATGTCAGACCTGGGTGAGAGTTCTAAGTTGGACTACAACGATTCCGGTGATATATGAAGAGAACCGACAACTCATATTTACAAATCCGTTAGTGTTGGTATACACGTCAGCAGGGCAACCGTACGGTTGGAACGAAGTGTCAATATTTGTCTATTATTACTGCGTATATCGGTGGAAGGAGGAGGTCGTGGGCAGAGCCCACAATCCCTCAGAAGTGGTATGTAAGCGAAAGGGCCGTTTGTAAGTGCCCATACCGCCTTCCAGATCCACCCTTTTTGCCGACTGCTTAGAGATCCAACAGTTAGACATATTGTCACTGAATGCAAAACTCCAAATAATGTGTCTATCTTTGTACATCGTCAAATGTCTCCGATCCACTCAGTTCTACCAGATTGTCTAGCTTGTTCAAATGCGACGTTCAGTTCTTCTCGTTGCTCATCAGTCAGCCTTGATCTATGAAGACCCAAGTCTCGATCCCGCAGCGTCCCTCCGTTTTGAGCCAAAAGCACCGAGAGTTTCATTCTATCGGCACCCAGCAATGTTGTAACGAGGCAAATGTCTAACGGCGATAACCCATCAATATTCCGTACGTTGGGGTCCGCACCGTACTTCAGGAGGAGTGATAATGTCTTTGTGTCCTTTGCGCCTCCCTCGACCCTGAACCTTGAGTCGACGTGATGGTGTAATGGCGTGTTTCCGGCAGCATCCGTGATATTGGGGTCGGCTTTTGTTTCGCAAAGGAGGAACTGCACCAGCTCGACGTTGTCGTATGCAGCAGCTTGATGGAGAGCATGAAGCTCCGCAGCTGCGTGTGTTATCAAAGAGGAGCCTGCGTGAACAAGAAGCCGCGCCATTTCCACCGTCTTTTCGTGCGCTCGCATTCTGCCTGTCCCCAACAGGAAGTATAAGGCATTGGCTCCGTGAGAGCTTACGGGGTTGTAACCCATCGTCGTCTGTAGCGCCAGGCAGGGGAAGCTGGCATTGTATTCGTCGCAATAATCCTCCACATACCGCAGCGAGCCATAATTCCCTGCATCCAGGCCTGGTTGTACTACTGCCCTCTTATTGGGGCTCACGCCGGCTTTGTGATTCAACAAGATCTCAAGGACGTCCTCTCTTCCGCACAACGCCGCCCAGTGCAGCGCACTCATGTCGAGTCTGCGCGGCTCCCTCCACCAAACCTGGTACTCGCAATGCTCACAATACCGGAAGCATTCGTTCGTCCATTGCAGCGGCATTGTGTGATCATCTGCATCTGCGTTTGCGCCATGTTCCAACGCAAGTTTCAAAGCCCGGAGGTTGCCTCTTTTCGCCGAAATGAGAAGAGCTGAAGAATGATTCTTCTCTGCGTCTTGCCGGTAGAGCACAGGCGTGATAAGTTCGTAGAGTGCGCGGCATGAAGCTGCCAAGTTTGCAACGTCTCGCCAAACATCGAAGCGAGGGAGCATGCAGAAGGGGCACATCTTGTCTGTCTCATATGGTAGACACGATGACTCCCAGTACTTTTCGTAGCCCAGAGAAACCTCTTTGGCGTACAGGTCAAACAGCGCATCTACGATGCAGAGGATGATCTCAGATGGTAGACGTCGCGCAATGCCAGGGGCGTTCGGCTTGGCCAGCGCGTGGTGATAGCGACGCTTTTCCTGCGCATCGCCGTAGAGAGGTACATGGCTCCATACACATGGACATCCAAAGAGTGCAGGTACCTTTTCATTGGCCGTGGCGGGAAAGTCTGGAATAAAGATCAGCTACGTTCCGACGATGCCGGTGGGCGGGATGAGGAATGCGCAGTTGGAGTTGACTTACGCGAGTGGGCCATTTTGAACTCAGGAACTAGAGGCCAATCATGGAATAAGTATAATCAAAGGCGTCTCATAGCAATGCTGTCTATTATATCGCGACTTGTTGACGAAGATCGTGGTAACGAGTGTGGGGAGGAAGACGAACAACGCTTACAGGAGTAAGGATCGAAGATTCCCACCTTCTCCGGAACGAAAATGCCATCACCATCACCAAGAGTCATTGACGGAAATTTTTTCGTCTCAGTTGCCGACCCCTATTACCGAAATTCCAGGGTACGCCTGCATGTCATTGTAGAAGCGTTGGGCAATTCTAGAAACCGTGTCATTTGGCTGTCAGAGTTCAAGGGACGTTCCTTGTTCAATGCGTGGTGCAATACTGCTTACTCATAAACTCTCGAATCATTGCATGAACGGTTCGGAGCGAATTCTGAGACGGCGGTTAGTAACTGCAATTTCAAACCTGATGAGTGATTCCATGTCTTCACTGAAAGATTCAGTCCAAGACTTTTCAGCTCAGTTTCGGAAAAGGAGGCATCTCTTGTACCTCGTGTATTCCACTCACATTAAAGACGGATAGCAATCAACGTTGTTTGCAAAGAAGATAGTTAGTTACTCGGAATCTTGTGGTTGTCTCGACAAGAATATCACAACAATCACATCAGGGTTCTCGGCTATAGGTAAAGATGTCTAAGGCCAAACCAGCCTCTACGATTTAAATTGAATATTTCAAAAACCGCGACAACTCAGTGGTCCAGCTGCGCTTAGGATCATCGAGAGCCAAGCCCAGCCCATGTCCTCCCTCTGGAATGATCAGCACTTGCGTCGGCCGCTTGTAGACTGCCATGGCCTCAACAAAGAGGAGCGTGTTCTGAACAGGGACAGTAGTGTCGCTGAACGTATGGAACAGAAAGGTTGGCGGCGTGGTCGCAGAGACACTGTTCTGCGCCGACAGCTCGTGCTGCAACTCCGCGCTCGCGTTGGCGCCAATAAGATTGTCTCGTGAGCCTTTGTGCGTGTAGTTTCCCTCGAGGGTGATGACTGGGTATGCGAGGATACCGAAATCAAGACGAGCCTCCGGGTTGGTGAGTGTCACGGCAGAGAGATGGCCGCCTGCCGAGAAACCCCAGATGCCTAGCTTGGTCGTGCGGTTCCGTCCTCGGATGTACTCAAGAGCGTCTAGTGCCTCGTTCTGGGGTATTGGGTACAGCGGCGCGGTTGCATTTGAGATGGTGGTGTAATCGAGAACCCAAGCATCGATGCCTAGCTTGTTCAGGTACGCAGCGGGGATATATCCTTCCTTCAATATGGAAACGCGGGCATATCCGCCTCCGGGACAGACGAGAACTCCGGTGCCTGTCGAGTTTTCTGCTGGGAAGTATGTAATTTGCGATGTTTTGAGTCTAAAGGATTCGTCAGAATGCAGCAGCGCCCAATGTGTTCTCGGATGTGCTCACCTCTTCACGAGTCTGTGGGTGTCAAGAGATCCCTCGCTGTCAACCTCGGGTGACATAGCGACTGCACTACGGAGGAGAAGACCCACGGCCAATGCTAAAACCGACTTCATCTTTTAACAGCTGCGCCAAGAACAGTATGGACTCAGGGTTGTGCGTTTATCTTACGCCTTACTACAATAGTTCAGATCAGAAACGGCGCGGTTTGAACGGTTGAGTCTGTAGATAAATACCCATGAAATACCCCAGGTACCCCGCGTAGTGAGGTGTCGCCGTTCATCTCTCCCGATCTCTGGACAGCCAGTCCGTTTCTCCGGTCTCCATGATTTTGATTGAATGCTACTGTACCTCGTCATATCAAAAACCGAAAGACCGTTACACTGACAAAACCCTCCAATGAGAGTGTAAGACTAGTTGCGCGCTAGAGCATTCTTCTCAGAATGGAAGTAAATTGCGGCCATCCCATGTTAAGGTTGTGGGTCAATTGTTGGGGTTCGTTGCAAGTAACAGCGATGTGACTTCTCGTTCCCCAGCGAGTTTAATGCGCCTCCAGGACTTGGCAGTAAATAAGTGCCTTTTTTTACTTTATCGAAGTCAAAGGCCTTCATAAGCGTGCTTCCATGCCCCCTTTTTGGTACAATATCATTACGATAGTAGACCTCAAATCCTAAGTTACCAGAATACAAACGCATAGCTCTCAAGTATTAGACTATAAAAAGGAAATGATCATCTCCTAAAATGGGTTTGAGTGTATGGAGTGGTTATGTTGCTATGTTTCATGTCCATGTGTGTTTGACAATTGATTTTATTGCTTTCCATGACGACAAAAGGGCTACCCCGAACCGAATAGTGACGACAGTTCCAATCTATTTACAGAATTCTGCAATGCCCGGCCTCATGACTTCTCAACATCCTCCATTTTCGGAAGCAGTG